>JADLZN010000683.1:225355-330797 GCA_018155175.1 Sinocyclocheilus anophthalmus | reverse complement strand
AACAATAGAAATGTCTCTGGTTCCTTTTGAGGTTCAGAGAGAATATTAAGGGGGCATAACATGTAAATGGATTGAAAATTAGCTGACTGCTATTATTAAAAAAAGGTAATCAAATCTGGTATTAGGAAAAAATAGCAGCACTAGTGATTAGTGTGCTACTAAAAGCACCCAATACCTTAATGAATCTTCTCTCGATAGACAGTTAAGATGTAATTAAATATAGATTTAATTAACTAGTAACTAAGCAAAAGCATTCAGGAAGGATACATCTAAGAAAGTTAAATTCGCTGAGACGAATTGAATATTGAGAAACATAGAAAAAGATGGAGATAAATGGAAAAATGTCAGAAAACCATGGATTAGGTTAAATTCAACGGACTTCACACTGGACACACGCATGCTGTATTTAAGAGCTTCAATTAAAGAGTGTTAACCCCTTATTGTTAAAGCTATTTGGTAGCTTAGGTTAAGATGAAACTATGCTAAGTCGTGTTTGCTTAGCTGCTTCAAATGGTTTGTTTTCAAACATGGCGTGTTGTGCTATGTGATGTTAGCACTTCCTGTGACAAGTTGTTTTCACGGTAACCAATGCATGCCAGTGTAAATAACGCAGTTTAATGTCTGTCTATGTTAACCAGTCACAGTTTTAGAACGTGGTGCTTACAGCCTTCAATACTGTTGCATTACCTAAAGCATTTCGGTGATTGCTTCTCTAATGCAACAATAAACTTGTTTAAAGAATTACAAAACGTGTTTACTTTAAGTTAAAACCGGTTTAAACATATATTTAGTTATGTTTGCCTCACATATGAGTAATAAAGTACAGTATTACACCTTTAATTACACTCAGCGAGTGAAACACAGTAATGAACACCAGGTTACTAGGCTTGTATATATACAGTCAAAGTATAGATGAATTGCTTCAATCTAATTACAAACTAAAAGGCCTTTATGCTGTAGAAAGGGGAACAGCGCTCACATCTACCTTGATATAAATGTACTGAGATTTCTTCTTCAAAGAAAAAATTTAAAAAATACTGCAATTTTGTGATTTCTTCACTAAAGCATATTACATTATGGTACCGTTTGGACATGCCGCTGAGCTGAGATTCAGATTTACGCTTTGTCAAGACAGATTTATGTTTTAATACTGAAATTAGGGTTTCTTTGTTAAAATCAGATTAACCTTACACCGATGTCATTAAGCATGAAATACATAAAGACTATTTCAATCATAATAGTGGTACCAATTCAAGCCCCTACTTTATATGCATTTTAACAAGCCAGCAAATAGGGACACAACCGGGCATATGAAGTCACGTCCTATTTTAACCTGGACTATCAAGCATACACTTTTAGGTTGACAGTGTTTAAATTCATAACTTTCGTTTTATCATGCCCGCTTTCTCTCCACCAAAATCTGTAGCGAATCAGCTCATGGTGAAATATGAATAATTAATCATAACTAGTTATAATTTATTATGAATATTTTAGATCCGCTGTAAGTATTTACTTTACCTCTCAGGGTCAACTGTCTTGTCATTCTAAGAACGTTAATTTCCTGGTTAGGGAAAATAACTTTCTTACTGTACAATTCTACAAATGTTTGTAGCGTAAATCTGCATGATTAGTGACTTCGGTTATGAGCAAACAATGAACACGTCGAGTGTGATACAAGTAAGGTTTTATTAAATACATAAACACTTAAACAAGTCTAACACACTACATAAACACATTAACTGGTCTAACATACACATATACACACACATACAGTTTGTATAGGAAATGGTTAAAGTTTAACTCAGTACAGAAAGAATGATTTTATTGACGCCTTGCATGTATAATTCAACAGATCCGCAAACCTGAAGGAAACATCAGTTTCTTAGTTCAAACACACCTTTGTTAAAAAGTGTAACTGATACTTAATGTATCAATTTAATAAGACTAAGTTTGATACTTGCAATTCTCGTCTGTCTGAAAATAGATTCCTGTTGCAATCTTAAGGCCCAAGCTCTTGCTGAAATTAGTTGATGAAAAGAACCAGTTTGAGTCAGTGTCACTTGATGAATGGAAAGGTCTAGGCCGAAGAAAGGCCTGGCACACTTTTTTGGTATCCTGAAGCGTTTTCTCACTTTTTCTTAGCTTCTGACCGAACCACCGACTGGGGCTGGTCACATGAAGTGTGGCCTTCTCTTATTAATAATAGCCTTTCTGCAGCTAGATTTCACTTTCCTGCCAGAGGGTTTTTTCATATGAGGAAGGCTGAAATCCCAAGCGGGAGGTTGGAAATTCTGGGGAGTTTTATGACTCTTTGTCTTAGAGCATGGTATTTTGCGTATGTAATTCGCTTGGGTGTTGAGGCACAAATGAGTAAAAAATTCTGTAAACCTCGTATGTTGCCTAGGTATCAGCATATAATATACACGCTTTTTTCGATCATAAGAAGGCGAATTCATAGATACTAGACATGGTAGAGTTACTTATATTAATGAGTGGTTTATCGTAAGCATTAATAAAATAGTCTATAATACAACAGATGAAATACAACACAGCAATAATATACACCACCCCACATGGTGAAGAACATTGTTGTTCTTCAAATAAGGTTTTTCCTATGAATTTTGAGTGAGAAAATTCCATTTCTCCTGTGCATTTGTCCCTGTTTCTTGAGAATGCAGCTAAGTAGTCGGCTCGCATTCCACAAGGTTGTAAATGTATCGGGTTACCATGAAACCAGGGTCTTGTTCGGCGTCCTGGGGTGTTACAAAGTATTTGTGAAATCTAGCTAACAAAATATATATTGTGTGTTGGAGTGGTCCAGACGCTACATAATTTTGTTCAGTGTATATATAACACCACAATACACACACAGACAATTTCCATATTTTATGCAGACATTCCATAGGCGCAATAATTGTTATACTGTACAAATGGCATTTTACCTCTTCTCATATATCAATATACAGGTATTACCAGACACACACACACACAGCTCTCACTCACTTGTTCCTCTCTGTTGTTTATGATGATCAGATCTGCTCCTCTCTCTGTACAGTATCTTCTGCTCTCAGTCCAGCTCTTCTTCTCAGAGGAAATGTAGTACAAGCTAAATTTATAGTTTAACCATTCATCTGTAAACATAAACAGTTCAAGTATTAGCTGTTTATCCATATTAACACAACATTAAAACAAATTACACAACCTATTTTTTTTACTGTTTTACCAATTTAATATATAGTTTATCCTTCAAATATTAAATGTTTGTATAGTGTAGTTTGAATGTTGAATGTTTGTTTAGTGTATCTCATGATTACCCATTCCATTAAAACACTTCAACAGTTCATTTGTCACTTGATTTAACTGTTTGTTTAATTGAATATGGTTGCTGTTGTTAGTTAGCTGGTCTCTCTCATCGGTAAGGTTGGTAATGTTGGTCAACATCTGGTTTCTCTCTTCTGTGAGGTTGTTAATCTTGGTTAGTAGCTGATCTCTCTCTTGTGTGCAGTTTGTGTTGTTTGTATGGATGTGGACACACATCACTATGACTGCAGTCAGCAGAAGAACACACAGCAGAACCAAACACACTACAGCTGCTCTGGAGCTTCTGCTCTTCACTAAATCACTTCCTGTTCACCACAGACATGATGTTAAGTGACTGAACATGTGCAAACCGCAACATTTTTAATCAAATAAATGACTATGATTACCTGTACGCTGTAGTGGTTGGTGTGTGTTTGTCTCTGTCCTGAAGTCATGATCTCTCACACAATCAGCACTCTCATAGATAGCCACCGTCATCTCCACTCTCTCAGACTCAGTTCTGATCACATCATTATAAATAGCATCAGACATTTCTGCTCTTTTAAAGGCCAGCAATATTAATTTGTGCTAATGCTAATCATTGTTCTCTTCACATTGACTGTTCTCTTCTTTCAGTTTTCATTCAGGTTTAACATGAGGCGCAAAAAGCTCACATACTTTTGTGGTCTCTTACTGGAAAGTGTAAAGACCGCCCATTTTTCTGTTCTCTATTTTTTGACCAACTCAATCTTCTCTTATTTTATTTCTGTGCTTTTGATTTCTTACTGCTGAGATACAGTGAAGAGAGGGCAGGAAATGATTGAAGAGAGAAGGGAGTGGGACAATGATTCTTTTCCTACTGTCACATACTAAATACAGCTGTTTTGTTGCACATTTGTCATACATTTGCACGTCATTTCACTTGTTTGATTCTATTTTTAACACCTATATTAGAACAACAACATGAAACTGCCATGTGATGTCCAACTCTTTAGTGCAAAAAAAGGTTAGTCAATTGTCTGTTCTCGCTTCATCACTTCTCACAGGAACTTCAGAACATGCTTCTAAAGAGCTCTTAAATAATTGTTGAATGTTACATGCAGCTAAATGTAGCATCCGTTAACTGAAGGCACACTGTTTGTGTCTGCTGTGTTGACAGCTTCAATGCTGCAGACCATTTAATCAACAAAGATATCAACTGTAAATAAAACATGAATGTATAAGATAAATTATGTATTTCATGTTCTGTTGACCATTTCAATTTTTTTCACCATTTTTAATCACCATTATATTATTATTAGTGCTGTCAACTGATTTAAAAAAACTAATTCATTTTCTGTAATTAATCACAATTAATCTCCCCCCCTACATTTTTATTATATTTTTATATTGTAATAATTTCACATTGAATATCCAAAATAATGTAGAAACAACAAAGACGTACATTGTTTAATGTCATCTTTTTACAAACTACTAAGGCCAGTATCACCAATATCAATAATGTTACTGATGCCTAAATTATTTTTCTCAGCTTCTGGGGTTCAAATGAGAATAGCCATTTAATATTACAGTATAACTGAAAATCAACACTTGATTTTCTTTTTAACACTTAATATGCTTTAAAAATGTCATCATGATCTATTATATATTTGACGCTAGTCCACTCTTAGCTCAGTCTTCTTGTTAATGGCAGTTACAGGACTGAGAACAAGATAACAAATATAATACATGTGTAAGTAAGACACTTCAAAGCTTTATTAATAAAAATGGGCCTACATATATATCTTGTTGCAAAAATGATAAATGACAACAGGATTCTGGTCTTTAAGTGATTCTGGATGTTTATGTTCAGAATAAATTTGTATGATATATATAATAAAATAATAAAAAAAAAATCTTCTCACAGATCCATTTAAAAACATAATTACATGGCAAGTCATTCCACGACGATGGATAAGTCACAACACAGTTCTCTTTACTATATCCATCGGGCTCTCCAGACACCCAGAACCTGAAACTATCAGCATTAAATGTTCAGTGCTGTTTTCTGTGTGATATGATACTGACTGTGAGAATCATTTATTAGATAATAATCAGTTCAATTCAGTGATTTCTCACACAGAAGTCAGTGTGCTGCCATCAACCCATTTCCATCTGCCCTGCACAGAAATGTCAGTCAGACCAATCCAGACTTCAGAAATGCCAGACTTTTTCATAATAAAATTCTGACAAGATAAAACAATAACACATTTGTATCATAACAGTTAAGATCTCTCTCTCTCTGTAATCTCTCGTTCCGTCTCTCTCACTCTCATCTCTCATCTCTCTCCGCACTACACAACACTTCCTCTCTCGCTCAGACCTAGACGTTCCAGCTCAGTAGATCATCTGTATCAATTGACTCCGGTCTCTCTCTCTCTCACACACACACACACACACACACACACACATTTGATGGGTTTCAATTTTTTTATATTATTTATAAGCTGTTTTCCTCATGGGGACCAATAAATGTCTCCGTAAGATCAAAAATTTTGTGTATTACTAGTTTTGTGAGGAACTTTTGTCCCCACAACACTGTGAATACCAGGCCAGAAACACACACACACACACACACACAGAACATACACACACACACACACTCACTCACTCACTCACTCAATCGTTCCTCTCTGTTGTTTATGATGATCAAATCTGCTCCTCTCTCTGTCCAGTCTCTGATTGGTGGAATATATCTGTAATGTCCTTTAGTGCCAGATTTATGTCAACTTTATTTTGTGGATATGTGTTAATTATAAATGTGTCCAATAGTAATTTGATAGTTTGACTTTCTATTGTACTTTGATAGTTTTCTTTGCTGTTTTTTGTCCATTTGTAGCATTGATGTAACCTTAGTAAATGCGAGGGCTGGCTGCATATTTCATTGTTTTGAGTTCATTTTAGATTGAGTGTAATTTTGCAGTGGTCTGACAGAGATGTTTGAGGACTGACTGTGAATGCTCTGAGACAGAGCTGTAGCCTTTTCCCACTTTTGTTTGTGAAGTTGTCATAATTATTTCTGAGGTGATATGAGGGCAGAGAGTGGCGGGTGTTTATAATATATTTGTCTCCTTGTGTGTTGACAAATCGGGTTAATTTCTAGTTCTGGCATTTAAGTTGCCACATATTAAATCATTTCCAATGGCAGATCTTGTCTTGCAGGATAGAAAAGTTTTCTTCATTGTAATAGGGAGATTCAGCCGGCGGTAAGTATGCGGCACACAATAATATGTGATGGTCTGTGGACGGTCTGATTTTTATAAATTGATGAGTTCTGTTCTGTACCATACCAGCATTATGTCCCAATATCAGCAGTCTCTGCCCTGTGTCACCCCTCTTAGTTTGGTTGATGGTAAAATGAATTCTCTAAACCCAATTGGGCAACTAGTGGACAAATCTCTTACATTCCATGTTTCTTGTATTATAATGTCAGAATTCAGTATTTCTCTTTTGAAATCTGAGTGTTGGCTCTTAACACCAAAAATGGAGGATCTAAATCCTTGAATATTCCAACATGAGATTTTTAAGGAATATGATCCCATTAATCATTTTTGTTATTTCAAAAACAAGACAAACATCAGTATGCTGAATTGACAGATCAAGTAGAATATTTTAAATATTATGATTTATATCTAAGAATATCTTTTTAAAATAAATGTATAGAATAATAATGTCTATATTTGTATATATAATATATATTATATATATATATATATCTAATGTATTTATACAACAGTTCTGTTCGGGTCTCAAATCTTATTGTTGAGTACGTCTAGCTTCGCGGTCTCTCTCTCTCATATTTGGATGCACGTCTTGCCGCATTGTTTCTGTCTTATAACCTCATTATTTCTCACTAAAAACCTAACTGAAGCAGCACATGCCCTTAATACGAATTCTAAAAGTGACGTATATATGTTTAACTGTCAACTTGAGCTTTGAATCCGTGGTGGAAGGAAGTAGTTCCGCGCAAAAGAGGGTTTTATTAGGCACTCCTTTTTTTCTTGTTTAATTACACACATGTTCCGTCAAACTGTTGTATAAACATAATATCACTCGAGTACGAGAGCGATACCAGCTCTATATCAGCGGCTGTGATTGCCTCCGGCCTCTGGCCTAATCACAGCCATGCTGATATATAGCCGGTATCGCTCGAGAACGGAGTTATATTTCTATATATTTACATATACTTACACACAGGACACATACATGCATATGTGGTTTACAGCGACTCTCATAGGTGTAATGGTTTTTATACTGTACACACTGTATATTCTATTGCCCTACACCAACCTTACTCCTAAACCTACCCCTCACAGGAGACTACTGGCAATTTTTGAAATTTCATAAAACACCGTTTTGGTATGTTTTTAAGCCTTTTATTTTACAGGGACACATGAAGTGTACTCATAAACCATGTTTACGTTGTAGTACCCATGTCATTCACATTTCTGTTCTCATCACCATAATACCAGTACACACACACACCACACATAGTGTGTTTCGTTTAACTGGTCTCTCTCTTTCAGTGAGCTTGTTATTTTGGTTAAATACCTGGTTTCTCTGTTCTTGAGGTTGGTTAATCTTGGTTAGTACTGATCTCTCTCTTGTGTGCATTTTGTGTTTTTGTATGACTGCATTCGAATCAGAAAGAACCCACAGCAGACCCACAAACCCCTCACACTGCTTCATGGAGCTCTCCTCTACACTGAATCACTTCTGAACAACTAGGTTGCCACCTCCCCTTAAAATACGGAATTGACCCTTATTTAAGGTAAAATTATGATTTGCGCCGTAGTTGACAAAGCAAAAGATTTTGCAGGTTGGAATACCTACTATTACTATGACTACTCCTACTACCGTAACTCACCCTAACCAAACAGACTACCATAAAATCTATATGGTTGTAGCCATCACAATAGCATTATAGATAAATCAATTTCATAGAAGTATTAAAAGCTCATTTGTGCGTGATTGGCATTTTGGCATCTTGTTTCCATAGCGGGCGTGTCCTCCAAACGCGCATCCCGTAAGGCTCTTTTCACCGCCTGAACGCAGCATGCGGTAACCTGCGTGGCTCACGTCCCCTCCCGCGTCAGCCTTTGAACCAGGGGTCTCTTCCAGATGTAAGGGCTGACTTATCAATGGCTCTGTTCTGTATCTAATGATGAACGTGCAGTTTGCAGATAAGCATTTCAGTTGCTCACGGTGGACTGTACTTCTGGACCAATCACACACACAATATATATTTTGTTTTTTTTTTTATATTTAACAAATACTCTGTACCCCCCCTCAGTTAACAAGCCATATGAGGACCCATGAACCCTTCCCTCCGGAATGCGTAACACCCCTGGAAGCCGAATAGGCCCCTTTGTTGCATGGCAACCAACACTGATATCACTGAGTTTATTGGCCAAAAGAATGCAAAGCAAGGAAAATCCCTGCATGTCCCAAGGAAAATCAGAGTAGAAATGGACTGTGTTCTAGATAATTCATAGAAAAACCGTTATTTGAAAGAACACACATATTTCTTCAGGCCATTGAGTATATTACTGTCATTGTGTATTTTGTCTTTGAAATTTTTTAGACTACAATTTAGTATGCCTTGTGAGGAGAACCCATTCCTGATCATCCCTTTTCACTATATGTAATCCTACCTTGTTTAGTATCTATGAATTCACCTTCTGATGATCGAAACGAGCGTTTATATTATATGTTGGTATATAGGCAATATATATTAGGGCCCTGATAATCGTTAGTAATTTCGATTTAAGTCCATTTGCAAATTACCATCCTTAGAGAACAAAGGTCGTAACCCTCCAGCAATTGCCCCCACTCCCCGCTCAGGAAATTCCATTTTGCTCATGGCCAGACCCATCTGAAAGGCGGGGAATCTTCTCTCCGACCCTTAAATTTTAAGGCCACACTCCATGTGACCCGCCCAGTTGGTGGTTCGGTCAGATGCTAAGATGAATATGTGAGAAAACGCTTCAGGATACCACAGCATTGTGCCAGGCCTTTCTTCGGCCTTGTCCTTTCCTTTTCAATCAATATTCTCTGACTCAAAACTGGTTATTTTTCATCAACCAACTTCAGTAAAGATCCACGCGAGCCTTCAGATTGCATCAAGACTTTCTTTCAGACAGACGAGACATGTAAGTATCAGACTTAGTCTTATTAATTGATATATTAAGTATCAGTTACACCTTTTTACAAAGGTGTGTTTGAACTCAGAATCTGACGTATCCCTCAGGCTTAGATCTGTTGAATATGCAAATGGTTCCATAAATGTCATTCCTTATGTCTCTTTCTGTACTGAGCTAAACTTTAACCCTTTCCAATACCAACTGTATGCATGTGTGTGTGTGTCTGTATGTGTATGTTAGACCAGTTTTTTGGTTTATGTAGCAATGTTAGACCAGTTATGTGTTTATGTAGTATGTTTGGACTAGTTTAAGTGTTTCTGTAGTTAATAAAACCTTACTTGTATCACACTTGACGTGTTCATTGTTTGCTCATAACCGGAGTCACTAATCATGCAGATTTACGCTACAAGCTTTGTAGAATTGTACAGTAAGAAAGTTATTTCCCTTAACCAGGAAATTAACATTCTTAGAATTGACAAGACAGTTGACCCTGAGAGGTCAGCTAAATATCTACAACAGATCTAAAATATTCATAATTAATTATAAATAGTTATGATTAATTATTCATATTTCACATGAGCTGATTCGTTACAGACTTAAAGGTATAGTTCACCTAAAAATTAAAATTCTGTCATCGTTCACACACCCACAAGTTGTTCCCAACCTGTATACTTTTCTTCTTTGAACATTAAGAAGCACTATTGGAAGACTGGGGTAACTAACCAAACAGTTTCTGGTCCCCAATGACACCGATAGTATATATATGTTTTCCCTACTGGAAGTTACTGGGGACCAGCAGTTTAGCTACCCACGTTCTTAAAAGTAGTCTATCTTCTTTTGTGCTCAACAGAAGAAAGACACTCATGCAGGTTTAGACCCTGAGTAAATTATGACAGAAAAAATAAATTATTAGTAAATTATTTTCATTTTTGGGTGAACCATACCTTTAAAGTGACAGACACAAGTGACAGACACATCCATGATTTTAAAGGTATCGACCTATTGTTTTATTAAAAATTGGATAGTCTGTTAATATAATATCCCATACATATATTTAGCTTGGTAGACCATATTATTAGACAGATTAATTAATATATTCTAATTAATGTTAGGCCCTATTTATTAATTTATCATTTATATTAATCATAAATATATAAATAATAAATCATCATATTTGTTATAAACAATTTGGCATTTAAAAAAGTTTAAAAAGTGCTAAATTATTTAGATAAAAATGTAACAAATAATTACATCATGTAGTCCTAATTTAAGCAAATGAAAAAAATAATAATAATCTCATCCAGGTAACAGCTGCAGAACTGTCAAAAAATACTACTAATAAATAATATTAATAAAATAATCAAATAAATACTTATAAATATGTTCTGGTTGCAATTTACATACTTAGTTGTTTTTTTGCCCTCGCTGAAGGTGGCAACTAACTCTATGACAACACAGACCGGCTGTTAATGATGACTGTGCAAACTTCTCAGGGTTTACGTATGTACCCTGGTTCCCGAGGGAACGAGACGCGGGCGCGAGACGCTAGGGGAACGCCTCAGTGCCCACATCTCTGATCCACGATGTGAATCAGTCCAATAGTGAAGCGGGACATAACGGCGATGACGTCTGACCAGGAGGCTATAAAAGCAAGTGCGGTGAGACCAGCTTCAGTTTCTAGGAATGAAGCAAGCGCCGGCAGGGCCGCCGGAAGTATGGCACCAAGACGCAACGTCTCGTTCCCTTGAGAAACTAGGGTTACATACGTAACCCGAGACATTCCTCTTCAGGAACTCAAGCTGCGTCAAAAACGCTAGGGGAACGAGAATGCCAACGCCCCCCCCCCCCCCGGGGGGCCCCCCAGACTTCCAAATCTCTGCTAGTGTGGAAGACTTTTGCACAGCTAGGGCGAGAGAACAGAAGAGCCTGGAGTGGCTAAAGTAGGCGGGGCTCGTCATCCCGAAGGCCAACTTCTGGAGGAGTGAATATTGACCCCCAAAGGAGAGGGGAGATCGGAGGACTCGAGGCTATGGAATAGCATTCTGATCCACCGCTTAGCATAAGCTTTTCTGGCCAGAGGCCTCGGCCTCAGCACACCGTAGAGGAAATGTGTAAGAAGAGGGTGTCTTCCCACTGAATGGCCACCGAGAGGGGCATGGTAGGCCGCAATGGCCGCCACGAAGCCCTCTAGTGTGGCGTGGCTCAACACTGCGGATAAACAGGCCTGCAGGAACTCCAGAACTGTACCAAACGGGCAGTTAGCTGGGTCGAACTGGCGGTCTCCGCACAAAGTAGTACAGTTTCCTCATAGAGGGAGCTCAGGATCGAGGATAATCTCAACAACCTCGGTTGAGAGACCGAAAGTTATGAGTTGTGCCTCCTCAGAGGCCACACCCACAGCTCATGGCGGGGGCGTCCCCTCCGCCTTTGAGAGGAGATCTCTCCTGACGGGAATCTCCCATTGAGCGCCGTCGAGGAGAGAAATCAGGTGTGAGACCCAACTCCGCCCGGCCGGATCGGGGATACTAACAACAGATGGGCCCTGTCCCGGTGCACTCTCTCCAGAGCTCCCAGGAGCAGAAAAATCAGAGGAAAGGCGTACAGACGAAGCCTCTGCCACGTCTGTACCATGGCATCCAGTCCCAGTGGAGCTGGATGAGTCAGAGAGAACCAGAGGGGACAGTGCGATATCATCTGAGTCGCAAACAAATCCACCTGAGCCTGGCCAAAAACTCTACATATCTGCTTCACCACCTCGGGGTGAAGCATCCATTCCCCTGCCTCGACCCCTGCCCTTCGACAGGATTTCTGCCTCCCTTATTGATAATACCCAGAATGTGAACTGCTCTCAGCGAGAGGAGTTTGCCCTGGGACCACACAAGTATCTGGTGCGCCAGCTTGTACAAGGGGCGCGAACGCAGAACTCCCTGGTGGTTGATGTAAGAGACCACCGTTGTGTTGTTACCAACACATGGTGACCTCTTAGGTCTGGGAGAACTCGAAACAGGGCCAGCATCTCCCGACAATTGAATGCCATGTCAGATGGCGACCACTCCACAGACCGCGGGCAGGGTGGCCACTCATGAACGCACCCCAACCGGTGAGGGACGCGTCCGTCGCTAGCATCACGCGGCGACAAGGAGCTCCCAGCACCGGGCCCTGAGACAAGAACCAAGGTTTCCTCCACATGTCTAAGGCACAAGGGCACCTCCGCGTGACCTTGAGCATGCAAAGCGTGTTTCCCCTCAGGGAGAACCCCTTGGTCCTAAGCCACCAATGTAGGGGTCTTATGTACAGCAGGCCAAAAGTAACCACATTGGATGTGGCTGCCATCAGACCCAGCAGTCTGGACTGCTTGACAGTGAGTGACCGGCCTTCTGTTACTCTCGCGACTGTGG
Source organism: Sinocyclocheilus anophthalmus (assembly GCA_018155175.1). Classification (NCBI taxonomy): domain Eukaryota; kingdom Metazoa; phylum Chordata; class Actinopteri; order Cypriniformes; family Cyprinidae; genus Sinocyclocheilus; species Sinocyclocheilus anophthalmus. The sequence continues at coordinate 317,917 of JADLZN010000683.1, read as the reverse complement.
TGAGGATCGACTCGATCCGAGCAGGAGACAAACGTGCCTGCATCGTGGTCGAATCCCACACCACGCCCAGATAGGTGGTTCTCTGTAATGGAGAAAGCACACTTTTCTTTGTGTTTAGTCTCAACCCCAACTTTTTCATATGGTTGAGAACGACATCTCGATGTCGAACCGTCATCCGCTCTGACTGAGCTAATATCAACCAATCGTCGATGTGGTTGAGTTGTGAAAGTGTGGGGTGAGAGTGCAAGGCCTAAGGAAGAACAAGTATTGGTAGGCTTTTGCCCCCAAAAACGAACCTCAGGAACTTCCTGTGATGAGGAAGGATGGAGATATGGAAATATGTGTCTTTCAGATCGATCGTGACAAACCAGTCCTCGGACCTGATCTGAGACACGACTTGTTTGAGTGTAAGCATTCTGAACTTCAGTCGCATGACAGAGCGGTTCAATAGGCGCAGATCTAAAACGGGACGCAACCCCCCCCCCCATCTTTCTTCGGAACAATGAAGTACCGGCTGTAGAAACCGGAGTCTGTCTCGTGCGGAGGGACCACCTCGATGGCCTCCTTCCTCAAGATAGTGTTTACTTCTTGTTCAATTACCAGAGCCTGCTTGGGACCCACTAGAGTGGGGAAGCCCCTTTGAATCGAGGCGGACGAGAACCGAACTGGATTCCGTAGCCTCTTTCTACAGTACGCAGGACCCATTGAGACACATTTGGCAGTAGCTTCCACGCTGCTAAATAATCTACTAAGGGAATCAGTCTCTCGAGACTGATCTCTGGTGCCCTACGGCGAGTTCTGGTGCCTGAAGCATCTGCACACCGACAGGGACGCTTAACTAGCTGCTCTGTGGACCTCCGCAGAGGCCGCGAGCCTCTCGGTGCCGCTACGTTGCCGGGCGGAAACTGAGAGAAGAGCTCGCCGGAGACCGCTGCGCCCTGGAACACGGCAGGGTTGGCAGACCGACCTCCTGAGGGCACTGAGGAGAGATGGCACCGTGTAATGTGGTGTGAACCTCTCTTCCCCAGAAGGGCCTGCCCTCAGAAGTCCTGAGCCACGGCCCCAGGACTCTCATAGCTGAAGTCTTCTATTGAAAACGATGGACCTCAGACCCACGTCGCCTCCTAGGAAGACTAACCACCGCCTTCTCGTGGCAGGAACCCTCTAGAGACCTCCGTGGAGGTCGCGAGCTTCTTAGCACCGCTACGTTTCCGGGCTGTAACTGAGAGAAGCGCTCGCCGGAGACCGCTGCGCCCCGGAACACGGCAGGGTTGGCAGACCAACCTCCTTAGGGCACTGAGGAGAGACGGGCACAGTATAATGAGGTGTACACCGCTCTTCACCAGAGGGAGCTGGCCCTCAGAAGTCCTAGGCCTTAGGCGTCAGGACATTTACAACGAAGACTATCCAGCGAGAATGACGTCCACAGACCCGCCTTCTGCTAGAAGCCTTCGGCCTGGGAGCTCCACTCTGACTGTAGACTCTGCGGAGTATGAGAAGTGAGGCCCCCAGAATGAGGGGTTGGAACACGGTAGGTTGGGACCGCTTCTGCCCAGCAGCCCCTGCTAACCGCCTCAACCTCTTCAGAGGAAGAGAGGTTAATGCGTGCTCTTACTCGAGAAATTTATATCCCCAGAGCCCCTGTAAATCTAACTACTCATAGTCAGACAAATACTTAATTTCATTCTCAGAATCAAATGCAATCAAACAACCAAACGAGTAAACACGGTCTAGTGTGGTAAGATTCACATCAAAAACCGAAAAAAAAAAAAATTTTTTTTTAGGTAATATAAGGTGCGCAGCCATTCAGTCACATTATCAACATCAATCTCCTTGACAAACAAACAAGCTCTAGATCTAGCGAACACGGGTGGAGATAGGAAGAGCTGTCGCCAACCCGTCTGCTAGATAATGTGCGATCTCCGCGTTCTCAGTCGCCGCTGTGCCTCAGCAGCAGCACGGCCGCAATCCCAAGATCACAGGCACGGACACACTCCTCGGAGTGTGCCCGGTGAGAGCGGAGCATTTAATAACGGGGGGGGGAAACACAATCCGCCCCGACTGCGCGAGCTCTGCTCCTTATTAATGCTGCTCATTACAATATCAGGCATAATATGCTTGTGCGCCAACGGGTCGAGCTCTTGACGCACTCCGTATCAATCTCCTCGGAGGAGCGTCGCGCCCTCTCCCCGGGGGGGAAGTACCGCAGCGCGGGCTTCCGAACCCCGAGAGTGGGCGCCGGATCTGGTGATTAGCAGATCCATACGCGAAACCCACGAGCACAGCCGCCGCTCCGCCTCGGCGAAAGCAGGGCCGGCGCCGCGAGAAATGGTGGTGAAGGCTCCCTCCTCAAAGAGAGCCCTCTGAGAGCGAAGCAAGGCAGTAACAACTATGCTTCGCTCGCAAGCAAACCACGCACAGGCTGTGTGTGTCCCCACTCGTGATATAACATTATCTTTGGGCAGGGAGGAACACACAACCTACAACGTGGCTTGCTCTCACCCTTGAAATGCTTTGTCCTTGCATGAGCTTTGACATAGCTGGAGCTTATAGACTTTTGATAGACAACAATAAATATGACTGACACATATAGAGCGCTTCGCTGAATGACAGAAAGCCGACGCGGGCTTTGCCGCACGTGCTTTTATAGCTTCCTGGTCATGACGTCATCCGCCGTGACGTCCCGCTCAGCTATTGGACTGATTTCACATGTGATTCAGAGCGTGGGTCACTGAAGGCGTTCCCCTAGCGTTCTCGATGCAGCTCGAGTTCCTGAAGAGGAACTGTAATGTTTTTATCCAATAACTAAATGTGATTACCTGTACGCTGAAGTGGTTGGTGTGTGTTTGTCTCTGTCCTGAAATCATGCACTCTCATAGATAGCCACCGTCATCTTCACTCTCTCGGACTCAGTTCTGATCACATCGTCATAAATAGCATCAGACATTTCTACTTTTATAGTCCAGGAATAGTGTTTAGTGCTAATGTAAAAAAAAAATTCTGTAGTTTTCTTCATATTGCCAGTTCTCCCCTGCTTTTCAACTCTTATGCTCAACTAAAATGGCAGTGGAACTCTTTGTAATACCACGAGTTCGGGTTTAGCATGAGGTGGTAAAAGCTGGTTTACTCTCTCACTGAGAGGTGTGAAGGCAGCCCATATTTCATGGACTCTTGTTTCTGACCAACCCAAAGACATAACTTCTATTTTTCCATTTTATTTTGGGATATTTGCTTCCTTACTACAAAGATACAGTAAAAATGGGGCAGGAAATGATTGAAGAGAGAAGGGAGTGGGACAGGGATTCTCTTCCTCATAGTGTCACATACTAAATACAACAGTGTTGTTGCACAGTCCTACATTAGCATGTCACTGCAATTTAATTATATTTTTAGCACCTACTGCATTAGAGAGATATGAAACTGATGTCAGTTTAAAGTGTGACACCATGTGACATCCAACATGGTGCAAAACATTTGCAAACATTTTTTTTTAACCAATCTTAGCACATTTTAAATGTCCAAAACAGATTCAGCAATGATTTTGTATTAATTTACATTGCATCTAATTAGAAATTTACAATGTTAATATTTACTTAATATTTAATATGTGTATTTACATGCATGTATCAGGAGATGCCCATCTGTGGAAATTTTTTTGCAGTTAGCTGATCGCACTATTCTATGGTTGCCATTTCAGAGAAGAGGCCATTTCCTGAATGTCTGTCTGGTTCTTTCAGTTTCATAAATAACTGCTGCACTGTCTGGATGCTAATAATAATACAAATGAGCCAAAAGGCTGGAGATTTCTTTGTTGGTAAATTCTAACATAAAGTGTGACTTAACAAAATCCTCCTTATTAATTTTTTGCTTTGATGAAGCTGGTGCCTGTGGAAAACAAAAGAAGATATTTTGGAAGAAGTTATGTACTTGAATTTTTTTGTCATGCAAGTACATTATAAGCCAGTGGAGTCCAATGTTACTTGGACCCACATGCTCTTCAAAATATCTTATTTTTATGTTCCGTAGAAGAAAGAAAGCCATACATTTTTAAATGTGGCACATGGGTTTTGAGCAAATCCAGGCCTCTCAGACTAAGCTTGTGACAGATGGGTTTTGTCCAGATTCAGAGACAACAGAGTTTGAAATTGATCTCAAATCAATCAAAATTCAACAATTTCATTTGTGGGGCAGATTTGTATGGGCTCAAATGAATCTACATACACATTTTAAACATTTCCACTTAAACATCCACAGAGTGCATACTAGTCCTTTTAAGAAACCTTTCAATGGGTATTAATATGTAAAAGATACTGCCCTAGTGACCTTTTTTCTTCTTCTCTCAGTTAGTGTACGAGAGATCCGATCGGGACACACAACTTTACGCTGGATATATTCCTGTCTTGCTTGCTTAGTTTGCCCAGTGTTTTTGAGTGTCCTGGCACGAGTCCCGGGAACAGATAGAGAAAAGCACTGGCTGGCATATGTGAGGTGTTTGGCACCGGGCCACACAGAATCGAGCATGGGAGTTCTAGCACCTCGGACGCTGACCCATTCAGAAGCAGACAGGAAAGTGATGAGGCTGTGAAAGGCACGGGAGCAGGTGTCCTCTGACGGAGCGCTCCACAGCAATGTCATTTATTTCTACACGGCCTCCACAGTCAAAAAGACAAGGTGTCCCTCGTGTCCTTCACTAACTCTGTTTTAATTGCCTGGGAAGTTGAATTTGGAGGATAAACACAGAAGCTTATCTGAGAGGACAGAACACAGGAAAGTCAGACTTTCTTTTTGCCCCTGAAAGTGTAAAGTATTTCGCACGTCTTAGAGACAAAAAGCACAGGACAGTTACTTATAGCATTTTACAGGAATAGTTTATCTTCCTGTCTCTCCTATTCTCCATCCCGTGCCATCACGGGTGATAGATTTCCTGAGCTCTGGTTTCCGGGAGCATTATTAACCTAAAAATATGTTCTCTTCATCATGACTTATTAAATTCAATTTATTCTCTTTTGATGTGTGTTAAGCTTGTAATCAAGGCTTACCTCAGTCATCTTGTTTCCTTGATTAAATTTGTATGGTAGTATAAATTATGCAATCTCATGCATAATGCAGCATTTAAATGCATGTTTTTTAATTTTCTTTTGATCAGCCTTTAAAAAAAAACAAAGTTTCTAACTTTATAACCCAGCATTTGTTCATTTATTGCGTATGTACACGTCAGGCTCCTGATGGTACCTGTTGAATAAAAGGGATAGTTAATATATATAGATATATATATATAGAATTATATATATATATATATATATTATATTATGTAAGGTGTCAAATATATATCTTATTAAAGGTGTCAAATAAAATGTAAGCACTTTATTTAATCAACATAAATGTAAAAGTGCGCACATTCCGAGTCAAAACGCGACGCTGTGGTGCATTCTAAGGCTCACAGTTGAGGGGCAGTTTGCACAAAAACAAATAAAGAATATGAATGAATGAATGAATAAAATAATAAATAAAAATAAATAAATAAAATATGTGCACTAGTAAGATAAGCCAAATAGAAAGCATACACGATCAAAATAAAGTCCCGGGTATTTTGGTACAACAGTTTAAGTAGGACTATAATGTTAAAGTATAATTAAATACAGTTGAAATCTCTATACATACAAGCTTACATCAATAACAAATAAATAACATAAAAAGCAGTGTACAGTGTAGTATATGTGTGTGTGCACGTACATGTATATATATATATATTGTATATGTGTGGTTAAGTACGAATCCACACTGAGATCAACATTAACAGGATCACATGCAGAAGACGTGAATCCATAATATGATATGTATATAGGTAATTCATAAGCTGCAAATAGCAAACATATTAATAAAGTCGTGAAATCCCGTTTAAATCTCTGAAAATGAAATGTATGGTATTCTCGGCAGAATTTGATCAGAAGGGATCTGTAAGGAAACATAATGAGACTGAATTACTCTAGATAACTACTAAACTTTCGCACTACTTCTTTCATCATGCACAAACCCTCAAAGCATCTTTATGATTTCTTTCCACACCTTTAAAGGTCAAAGACTTCATATAAGGCTTAGCACATCATAACGAATCACAAAGATGTACTTTCACATTTAGCATCTGAACTTTTATAAAATATTTTTGTTTAATCAAAAAAAAAAAAAGATTTCCTGTGCCATTTGTGGAAAGCAAGCGCGCTGGCGGATATCATGCTGGCTGACAGAGCTGTTTGTATGGATGACGTGTTGGAACAGAGCAGAAACATGGACAGGCAGCTTGACATTTGTTGCTTGTGAGGAAGCAGTGGTGTGCTGGCCACTCTATGGGCCAGGCCTGGTGGGAGACCAAGCCCTCATGCTGCTCCACTCACCCCCTGCTGTGCCTCCTCCACAAGCCCCTCCATCTGGAGGACCAGAGGGCCTCTGCTGGGGCTCTGCTGTCTCCTCCCAATGCGGACTCACGCTGGCCACCGCTTGGGTGTTTCATTGGGGATTAATTAGGCACAGGGAGGCTTACTGGATTCGGGCCATAAATAATCAGTTTGGTACGTTTTGTTTTGCTGTTGCCACTGAGAAATTTTGGCGGCGAAGTGTTGTGATGTTTGTTTTACAAATTTAGCAGAAATATGGTGTCATAAATCTGCTCAAATAGTTGTCAAATAGTCAGAGTGACGGGGTTGAATTCTGAAAAATTGAGACCGGCTCCAGATCTGCAAATTAAGCCAATGATTGGTGGAAAATTGTGCCCTGCTAGATTAAATGGTCTTGTACTTTGTCATATCCTGGTATGATTCCTCTTCCATGGCTTCATAGGAGTAAAGTGTCTATTTTATGCAGACTTCAGAATCTTGCCTGAAACAGTAGGCCATCTGGGTATTTTTTTTTTTTACAAATATAGTGTATTTTACAACCCAGGCTCATTGGAAATATGTGACTCTGCCTACATTTCTGCAAAACCTGAAAAACATTACTCCGGGTTAGGGCTGCCCTTGACTAAAGATTTTTCTGGTCGACTAGTAGTCGTTCTTTTTAAGCATTAGTCGACTAGTCGCACTTTTATTAGTAAACCATATAAATCATAATAATGAGCCTTTAATTGCCTACATAGCCTAATAAGCGCTCAAGCGCATGCAAAAAAAAAGGCTTGCCACAGCACACCGACAAATATAATAATTATGAATTTTTTAGGGAAAAACAGCAAGTACACTGCATTAACGTTTTAATAATTTATTGTTACACTAGTGCTTTCTGTTTTTGGTTTAAGAGATGAAGTCGGCGACACTGACTCGTCATCTCCGCAGTATGCGCCTGCATGTTTCATACGGATTAGCCTACATAATCTGAGAATATTTGTTTTCTATTTGAATTGGTTCATTTAAAAGCTTCCCTCTCTATAGATATATTTTTAATTTCTGTAATAAGGCAAGAATACACAGAGTATCAAAGTGACGTGCTCAAGTTCACAGAGACCGAGACAGCAGAAAGCGCATCCTGTTTGCTTTAATTATTTTACAAAAGCGCAACGTTTTGTTGTTATTGTGAGTGCACACGAATAAACGTAGAGTCTTTACAGATTTTAAAGATGTATTACTCTTATCTGTATGGCCAAAAATTACATAGTATTTTAAGAGCAAATGATCGCACCTGCAGTAGCCCAAGCGCGCTACTCTTCAGCTTCCACACTCCGCACAAACAACGTGAATAGCGCACTTTTTTCTAGGCTAACATTATATTGAGCAGCCATGTAAAGTTGATACTACATACATATTTCAAATGATAAGCCATATTTGAAGTCGCGATGAAGTTAGGTGGAGATAGTGGATGTCCTGCCCGACATAGACAGCACATAGTTAACGATTTGTCGTCACGGGACTGTGTGATTCGACAATTAGGTTGGAATTCGTAAGCAAATAATGAAATGTTGGGACCAAGCCTCTTTTCGTCGATAACTGGTTAGTCGGATGTGGTTGAGGGCGTCGAGGGGAGAGTTTAAAATCAGGTAAAAACTTATGGTAATGAGTTGAGATGCGGTTCGGCAGGGGGGCAACCAATCGGAACGGAGAAGTCCACGCTTGCGAGGATTTCCAGAGAACGCAATTCCTGTAAACTTTGGTTTACCGACCACATTTCCACAGTTCCAAGCAAAAGGAGGATGAGTGTGGATTATTGCTGTGCTGCTTCCCAGAATCTATGATGTGTTCCGTGCGTGACAGGGGACATACAAAAAAATTGTATATGCGTGGGACCGGTGTCTGATGATGGTTGACATGCTGGTTGCTGAATGGACATTATAGTTATAGGAATAATAATCTAATGATTTATAATAAATAATAGTAAAACGTTCCCCGTTCAATGTTAAACCTTTACAATACATGTCGCTGCTGATAATATACTACATTAAGTAATGTTTTATACCTATGTTGACTTATTAAGTCAAATTTTGCAGGACTTTTACTTGTATCAGAGTTTTTTTACAGTGTGGTATTAGTGCTTTATACATTATGTGGTAAAGGATCTTAATACTTCGTCTACAACAATATTTAAGGAGGTTAACTTAACGTTACCCTCCTTGCGGTCAGTCTGCACAAGATCAACAAGCGTGTTTGCTTTGAGACCCCTTTAAATACAAGATAAGCATTCGATCTACGTTAGGGCGTCAGAGCGTCCACGAATCTTTCTACAGCGTTGTTGGCAGGGCGGCCAGAGTGATTTTTGACGCTCTCGACGCCGGCGGTGTGAATGCACAGTAAGAAGTTTGTAAAAACGATCTTACGACTGATCTTAATATTACAGTCTGTTTCCAAAATCATCGTAACTTAAGTAGCACTTGAAAAACATAGTTGAACTATGAGTGCTCTAGAGTAATCGTAAAGCCCTAAGCGCATCGTAAGAAGACATATTTATGCGGTCACCTGCAGGACAATAGGCACATTAACTTTATTCAAGTGCAATGTGATCATAATATAAGGATATGATTGTACTTTATTGTACACTTTATTACTCCTTTTTATGAATTTATAAATGAAATAATTAAAAAGGGCAGAAAAAAATCGAAATACACAGCTAAATTAAATGACTGAACAAAAAATTAATAAAATAATTAATGTAGGAAAGTATTCTTATTATGATGAAATGTATGTAATATAAGATATTGTAAACGAATGACAGTTCATGAGGGATCTGAAAATATCATACAAAAGAGTTATTTAATTATGAATATTTAGATCCGCTGTAGATATTTAGCTGACCTCTCAGGGTCATCTGTCTTGTCAATTCTAAGAACGTTAATTCCTGGTTAAGGGAAATAACTTTCTTACTGTACAATACTACAAAAGCTTGTAGCATAAATCTGCAGGATTAAGTGACTCCAGTTATGAGCAAAAAATGAACAACGTCAAGTGTGATACAAAAAAGACTTTATTAACTACATAAACACTTAAACTAGTCTAACATACTACATAAACACATAAACTGGTCTAACATACACATACACACACACACACACAGTTTGTATAGGGAAGGGTTAAAAGCTTAACGCAGTAAAGAGAAGAGAAATAAGAACATGAATTTATGGAACCATTTGCATATTCAGCAGATCTTTCAGATTCTTAGTTCAAACACACCTTGTAAAAAGGTGTAACTGATACTTAATGTTTTAATTAATAAGACTAAGTTTGATACTTTCAAGTCTCGTCTGTCTGAAAGAGATTCTTGATGCAATCTTAAGGTTTTCAGTTGATCTTTGCTGAATTTGGGTCAATGAAAAGAACCAGTTTTGAGTCAGAGGATCTTGATGAATGGAAAGGTCGAGGCCGAAGCCTGGCACGTAACTTGGGATGTTCTGGAGCATTGGAACTCACATCTTATCGAAACCTAGCAGGACCACTGACTGGGAGGGTCCCTGGAGTGGGGCCTTTAAGGTCGGAGAAGATCCCCGCCTCTCAAGATGGGCTTGTCCAATGAGAAATATGGAAATTCTGAGCGGGAGGTGGCAATTGCTGGAGGGTTTGCGACCCTTTGTTCTCTAAGCATGGTAGTTTGCAAATGGACTTTGAATCGAAATTACTAAAGATTCTCGGACACTAATATATTGCCTATGTACCAAAATATAATATACAAGGATGTTTCGATCATAAGAAGGCGAATTCATAGATACTAAACAAGGTAGGACTACATCTGGTGAAAGGACGACAGGAGTGTGTTTCGATTATAAGCCTGACATAAAGTTACAATTCAAGAGCCAAAATACACCTGACAATCTATACAATGACGGAAGGATCTGTGTGTTCATTAAAGAAAGGGTTCCTATAATAATTAGCAAAAGAAAAGAAGTTCCTTATGGGAAAGGAAGCGATTTTCTTCACCTAAATCCCAGGAGGTCGTAAATGTATCGGGTGTCAGCATTGCTATGTAACCAGGGGCCTAATCAGCTTCCTGGGGTGTTACAGAGTATTTGTTAAATCTAGCTAACAAAATATATATTGTGTGTTTGAGTGGTCCAGACGCTACATATAGATAATATTATGTTATATAATATAATATAAATATAATATAATATAATATAATTGTTATTATATCCGAGTTGTCTGGAATGCAGCATTAGGTTAACATTTCAATAAACGAGCGTGTACTACAATTACGAGCCATTCTATAAGGTGACATTTTAGCACTTGACAAACGGATAGCGACTCCTAAGTAGCACTTAAAGCACGGCTACTTGCGATTGCGTTAAGTGCATTTTTGGGAAATGCACGTGAAACAATAACGAACAATCGTAAAATGACTAGTAGAAAACGCTCTTTAGCTCTAAGATCAATCGTTATCGAGAAATGCAGCCCTGCATGTTTCATTTTGTCCAGAAAAGTTTAATGTTACTGTGGTAACGTTTTATTAAGTTGTGTCTTTTACAAGTCGTAGCAGACTAGAAATTAAATGACTGGTGACTGGCGCTAAAATGTTAATGCTGAATTGTGTTTAAAATTAGCATATCACCTGCACAAAACCCTACCCCAAACCTAACGAATAGTGTTAAGAAAAGCATACATAAGATGAAAACACATTTGGTGAAGCAACCCCTGAAATTTTACGATCTGTCACGCACCAACGCGCTGCGACCCCCCCACCACTCTTTTGTGAGTGTCGGTCTAGTGTTTCAAAAGAGTTTGTAGCTACCCGAGCGCTCCACATTGCAAGTGCAGTGCTGTACCAGGTGAGCTACCGAGCAAGTTTACTATTGTCAGAAATGCTATACATATGGATTGGGATTTTGTAACCCCCACCCGCCCACCCATGTTAGTTTACAAATCACGCATAATAGTAAAAGTGTTTTGAGTCCCGGACAGAGTACGGGGAAGGAAACCACACAAACAATACGAGTATATTCATTTAATTTTTAACAAAACGGGTCAAGTACTTCCAATGAGGCGGGGATGGGCATTTACTGTACTGCTAATTTGACCACTAAACCAACAACCATTCAACATGTTGGGTAATTAATTAATTAATTATGTAGGATATCAGACCGAATCAGACAATCTAAGAGTTGGTCAAAACATGGCTGAAACCTGAGGAGCCCAAATTCCACAGAGGCCCAAGACAACAGGATGTTCATAAATCAGATCCTGCCCCCAAGCCTGAACCAACTAGCAGCTTTGAGTAGTTCACAGCATTTAAACAAAAGAACACTTTTTTGACAATTCCAAGGAGATTGTCAATTTGGGGGCAAGTTATCAAGAATAATGGTCAAAAGAGATGCACAGCGTGAACGTCACATGGAAACATGTGATAGTGATCACAAGCTCCTCGGATTGACTTTTCCCCCCACCTCACGACAAATAACAGACTTTCGGAGATTCCTTACAGACCTCTTAATCTCTGGTCTTCATGCATTCACAGAATGGCACGGAAACTGCCTTTCCATGCACCTAAATGACACTAAAAGGACTCATTTCTATAATCATTGCTATATATATAACTCCATATTATGTATGTAAACTACATGTGACTTATCAGGTCTTAATAATTTATTATGTATGTATTTTTAATAACTATTGAACAGCTAAAAGGGTCGTATTCATGTTTGGTATGTGTGAGTTTGAATCTTCTTGCTTGAAACTTTCTTCCAATCAATTCTTTGTCAAATGTATCATATCCTCGTGATAGAAATCATGTCCAAAAATCATACTCTACCAGAGCGGGAAAAACGAATCTGTCATGTGAATGATGAGATAACAGTTGAATTATGAATGGGAAGGAGAAACATTGCAACACCCAGAGCTACAATTGGTCAAAACACCATTTGGGCGTGTTAAACAGCCTGGTTTAAATACTAGAAACACCATCAAACTTTGCTTTTTGTATCTAGCTTTTAGTGTCTAGCTTGTAGCTTTTTGTGTCTAGTTTTTAGCCATGCGGCTTTTAGCTTTTCACTTTCTATAGTCATGCTTCTTGCTTTGAGCGTGCGCTGGCTTACACGCCAGATCCTCCAAAACCATGAGGAGAAACGCAACCTGGTCTCGTCAAACTTTACTTCTATTTCTATTTCTTTAGTTTATTTTATTTTCCGTTGAGAGTTTCGTGTTTTGAGTTAAGTTTGCCTAACGCCGCATCTCCAAAAGAGTGCTGTCTAAACTTCAACTACACAGCTCCGCGTCGCCAGCCAACGCACAACCACTGGCTTCCCAAGACTGAACCACCAGCCAATCAGAAAAGCGGGAAACCACTTTCGGCAACCAGACAAGGAAGGAAACCACGCACACAAGAAAGCAAGTACCTCCAGATTCTAGCTGAACTAGTGCATTTAATATAAATTTTAACCTCTGAGGAACTCAATGTGAGGGTTAATTAAATGATTGATGATTGTTCAGGTCTAAGAAATTGCGTATATTGCTATAAACTTGGGATTTCACATCTTCATTCTCTTAAACTAATTATTATTATTCCTCACTTTCTCTCTTTCTGCAAAACTTGTGTGAATGCGTGTGTTCATGTGTTAGAGTAATTTTATATGTCTTAGATTTATCCAATAAAGCCTTAATTATATTGAAAAGAGAAGTATCTTGTATTTTCTGCTCACAAGTTAATGTCTTAAAACTGCCGATCTTGTTACTGTGCTAAAAAATAGTGTTTTCACTATACTTTGGACATTAATATCCATTGCAGAATTTATGTCATACAGCTCGTTCAATGAATCGCTGGCCATCTCAGTGATCAGCCATAAAACAGTGATTCTGTCCTAATTCCCGTACATATTATTGGTGGAGTTCCCTTTAAAATCTTAAATGATTCCCTTTGAGATAAATTGACCTGTTTCCCTTACAATTAAAAACTATTATTTATTTATTTATTATTCTTCACTTTATTTATTTTAAAGACGTCTCACCAAAGCTGCATTCATTTGATCAAAACGCAAATATAAACAGTAATATTGTTACATTTTATTACACTTTTAAGTAACTGTATTCTTTTTTTATATATATATTCGTACAATATTCATATGTCACTTATTCATGTGATGTCAAAGCTGAATTTTCAGCAGTCATTACTCCAGTTTTTAGTTTCACGTGATCCTTCAGAAATCATTCTAATATACTGATTTGCTGCTCAAGAAACATTTCTGGTTCGTTATGGACAATGTTAAAACAGCTGTGCTGCTTAATATTTTGTTGTGTAAAATGTGAATTTTTTTTTAAGGATTCTTTGATGAACAGAAAATACAAAATAATAGCATTTATATAAAATGTAAATATTTTGTAACATTATACAGGTCTTTTTTTTTAGTTTTGATCAATTTATTTATTATTTATTAATGAATACTGAATATACAGTATGCACAACACGGTTATATTTTGACCTGATGGAAATCATGAAAACAGAACATTAATTAAATTTCTTATAGTTCTTTAAGTGATAACAGCATGTTATCTGATGATACATGATAACATATGGGGTTTTCCTTATCTTGAGACATAAGGAAAGAACTGCATTCCCACGCAGTCATCAAAAGCAATAAGACACAAGCAATTTGCACATTTGTGTGGGTGCATATATACAGTACACTTGATCCAAAAAGCATTTGGCCACTCAGGTCACACTCAAAAATATACAAAAGTCAATGCATTATATAAAAACAAGCACATTAAGCAAAATATTTCACACAAAAAGATATAAAATGTTGCTCAAAATAAAGACGTATTTGGAAATTTTCTGGTTGCCAAGAGTGAACTTTTCATGCATCCACTAAAATCACTTTTAAACCAATAGGTTAAAAGTAAATGAAAAAAATGACTCAAAAGTGAAGCTAGGTCTGAGAACAAGCATTATTTGCTTGCAGATGTAAACTGGTAAATTCTTTTGTTTTGAATTTAAATCAAATTCAGGCATTTTTAAGAGTGACTTGAGTGGCCAAACAGTTTTTGGGGTGGGTGCATATGTGTGTGTCATTGTGTTGTCGTAGATTAGCCCACAGACAGTAGAGGAAGGCAGTCATTTTGGCAGAGGGAGGGGGTGACAGCCTCGTCTGGCAGAGGAGACGAGAGCATCGAGAAAAACGGCAGATGGCTTGATGTGTTAGGGGAACTCATCTGCAAGTGGTTCATGGGAGGTCCACAGAAACACACACACACACACACACACACACACACACGCACGCACACCACACACAGACACACACTCATGGAGACCGGTGGGTGGACAAAGAGGAAAGTAAAGTAAAAGAGGCATAGAAAGACACAGAACAAGGGAGACTGAAAAGATGGCTTGGGAAGTGGACCAAGAAGAACTTGCCTCAGGATATTTCAGTCAGAACTGTATAACGAGGGTAACCACCAAGGGGCTGACAAGAAAAGAGAAAAATGAAAAGCACATGGTGGGAGTGAAGCATCTCAATATTAATTCATTTACCTATAGCTAGCCTATTTTTTACAACACAGAGCATCACTATGTGTTTCATCATGACTACTGCCTGCAATCTTGAATCATGGACAAGGCCCCCCGCCCACAATTAGGACTCAGCTTAGTAAACATTTCACATTCTAACATGTATACTTAAAATTTGATGCATGTCCATAAGTCCTACGTAAATAATCACAAACATATTGAATAGTATCGATCATCAAATAATAATTATTTGTATTTTTACATTTTTATTCTGGAAAGTTCCAAAGAACAGCATTTGAAAAATAATGTTCATAATATTATATATATAAGTATGATAGTAATATATATATATATAATATCTATATAGTATAATAATATATATTTCTACCAACTTTTAAATGCTAGTGTATTTGTGACTTCTAAATGAAAACGCACACAGGTTATACAGACAAATAAGTGTGTACTTATAGTTAGAGAGATCCAGTGTCACACATTTCCATATAGAACATGGATTTAGAGAATGGAACATTCTCTGTTGATTATACAGCAGCAGTCATAATAACAGTCCCTTGATCAGACATGTTTTACCTTACCGCACAGCATTCTGTGAACGCATTCCATATGTGATACATTTTATATGCAAATAACTGTATTATGCTAGATTGCCTGAGGTCCAATGCAAAAACACACATTAGTCTAATGAGACATCATGGTTACACAGCAAGTGGTAGTAGTACAGGCACTGGAGCTCAGATCAAAGAAGGACTGGGTAGGTCAGACAACTGGAGATGGAGAGAGAGAGAGATTTCTTTGCTGGAATGGTGAAGGCAACATCTAAGGGTCAGGACTGAGGGCTAATGATGATCGTATAAAAACAAATCGCCTGTGAGATTTATATATAGAGATATATATATATATTCTATAGATATTTATGTATCGATATCATATATATAACTTTTATTATTATATATTATTTCTTCTAATATACACTACGATTTCAAAGGTTTGGGGTAAATAACGTAGGCAAGCAGGCCATTCAAAGTGTGTGTGTGGTGTTTAAATTAATACTTTTATTAGGCAAGGACACATTTAATTGATCAAAAGTGACTGTAAATACATTTATAATATTAAAGAATGTTTTTATTTCAAATAAATTCAGTTTTTTGGAACTTTCTATTCCTTTCTATTCCTGGAAAAAAAGTAAAATTTTTCCACAAAAATACTGAAAATATTGATAAAAATTTTTTCTTAAGGAGAAAATCAGCATAGGGGTCAAGAGATTTTCTTCAGCTCATGGTGACCCTGAAGACTGGAGTAATGATGCCGAAATTCAGCTTTGCCATTACAAGAATAAATCAAGTTTTAAAATACATTCAAATAGAAGACAATTGTTTATTAAGAGCAATCATTTTTTACTGTATTTTTTTGATCAAATTAATGCAGCCTTGGTGAACATCAGATACTTATTTTGAAAACATGAAACAATTTTACTGACCCCAAGCTTTTGAAAGGTAGTGCATCTTCCATGGAGGTTCTGAAAAATATGAAAATATTTTACATCACACATTTTTGACTATTTGTCATTATTGTAATATTTATGATTGTGATTTCAACCTTACAGTATTTCTCATAACTTAGATGCATTTCCACAAGCAGTATGAGCAGTATGAGTATGAGTATTATATGCTTTATTCTGAAAATGTCTACAAAATGCATAAATGCATAAAAAAACCTGTAAAAACCTAAACCTGTAAAGCATATAATCAATTATGCGCTGCAGATTTGTTTTTATTTGTTATAAGTGCTCAAAGAACTCAACATTTTAATGGGCATTTGACCAGCACGCATGATTATTTCATTTCATCAATGATTTCAGTTGAGGTTTGTGGTCAGTTCCTACTCTGAATTGGATATTATAATCACTTCATAAGTTGACTGGAGTAAAATATCAGTCTAACCCAGTCCCTACAGTACAGTCCAAAACATCTGTCAGAATGAATCACTCTTAGAGAAGGTCTGCCTTCTATGCTGTTGCCATCTTATTTAATTACTGGCTGAAACAACAGAAACAGGATGTGACAACACGCAAATTGGCTCGCTTGACTGGACAGCCACCAGTGTTTCATCCAATCTCAAAGGAGGCTCAAATTGCAACTCTGAGGGCCCCAGTAATAAATAGGTAATTTATATAATAATGTTTACATTTTCAATTCAGTCCCATTACAACAGCTATACTTTCCAGATTAATTCTGATTGCATCGTTTATTGACCGTATTACCATGACTAGTGAGTGTTGTTCTGTTCTCCTTCATAGTATTAATTTCAGTATGCATCACTGACTATGACCTTTGCAAGGCCATTATCCTTGACCCAGAGCATTGAAAGACTTCATTGTGTTTAAATGAACATTTGCTGTTAATTTTCTCATCCTCAGGCCATCCAAGATGCAGGCGATTTTGTTTCTTCATTGGAACAGTTTTAGAGAAATTTAGCATCACATCACTTGCTCCCCAATAGATCCTCTGCCCTGTCTACTGCCTATGTGTGCCGTCAAGAATTGAGTTCCAACAGCTGATAAAACATCACATAATCCACACGACATGATGTCTTGTGAAGTGAAAAGCTGCATGTTTGTAACAAACAAATCATTAAGGCATTATAACTTAGTTTAAACCATTGCTTCTGGCCCAAATGCGAGTCCATAATCCATAATAACATTTCCTCCAGTGAAAAGTCCATTCCCTGTTGTCCTCTTACATCAAAATCCACCAAGAACTGTTTGGAATTGTTTTAATCTGTTTTCACTTATAAATGGTATTTGATCTGTGCACTCCTAATTCAGACTGATTCTTTTTTTTTTTTTTCCTTTGGAGAAACATTATGGATACAATACTCATATTTTAGCTGAAAGCAGAAGTTTGAAGTTAAAAACATCTCAGTGATGTATTTGTTTATTACTTAAATGCAGATTTGTGTTCAAACTCTTGTCAAGTGATATTTTTATCAGCAGTTTGGACTTTCATTCTGATGGCACCCATTCGCTGCAGAGGATCTGTATCTACTTTTAAATCTATCTTTAAAACATATTTGTTTGACAAGGCTTATAATCTGTATTAACACTTTCCTGCCTTACATTTTATTGTTCCCTTTCGTGGAACTTCGAACTGCGTCCTCTAGGGGCGCTATGGGGAACGCCTCGTCGTGACCCGTGTCTGAAGCCTACATTGAAAAAACACCAACTTGTTTGGCCGGCGACAGCCATGACGTCACTACCGTCGCAACTAGTACAAAATAGGCGCCGGTAGCGCACATCATCACTTTCTTCGTCTTCACTGACCGTTCTGTTTGAAGCGTGCATTCCAAAAGCAAAGTAAGAGTATTTCTTTTCCTACTATGGCGAGCACTAGCGGAGCATTTAGAAAGTGTCTACATCCGTGTCAGCGGTTTCTGACACCCGATGATTCACACGATCTATGCGTTGTTTGTTTGGGCGAGGAGCACGCTCGCGATGTCTTCGAGGAGGCAATCTGCGTGCATTGTGAGAGCTTTTCGCTGAAAAAGCTCCATTCTCGTTTGTCTCTCTTTTCAAGTTAAGGGGGGCAGCCATCTGCTTCCCGTGGTTCGGGACCCTCCGCTGCTGAGGCACGGAGGAGAATGAGCTTGTGGGGATCTCAGGTGGACCTAGCCGATGAGGCTGAAGGGGGGGTTCCCCTCTTCCGCGCATCGGTGTCGGGCGAGAGACAGCCACTGGACGATGATATCCTCTCTCTGATATCATCTGATCCAGGGGCCAGTGCTCAGTTGGGCCCAGCCCAACAACAGCAGGAAATGGATGTGGAGAGTGAAGAAGCTGAGGCTGAGCTTTCCCAATCCACCTGCCCTGCGTATGATGAGCTGTTAGAGGTGATGGATCGGGCCACGGCACGGCTCGAATTACCGTGGAAACGAGCCAAGGAGGTGACGTCGCGAGGTCGCCTCGACGAACGTTATCTCTCTGGCCATACACCTCCAGCTCAAGTGAGCCTTCCTTTCCTTCCTGATCTCCATACTGAGATCGAGAAGGAATGGGAGAGGCCATTTTCCTCACGCGTATACCGGTTTCAGCATACGAGTTATGCGAATATCGAGTCAATGCGCGAAAGCGGCTATGGGATGATGCCCCCTGTGGAAGAGACGCTAGCCAGCTATCTCTCTCTGGGGGGGGGGGGAGGAGGGAGACGTCATCCCTCAAAACTCCCTCCTTGCCATCTGTGCCCCTTCAAGCCACATCTCGCACTAACGGCAAGGCATACGCAGCGGCAGGTCAGGCTGTGGCCTCGTTGCACACGATGGCGGTGCTTCAGGCCTATCAGGCTGACCTGCTGAAGGACCTGGATGAGGGGCAGGGTCTTTCCTCTGCCGGAACGGCTGAGCTGCGGCGCACCACAGACTTGGCCCTCCGGGCTACTAAGCAGGCAGCCTCTGCCATGGGCAGAGTGATGGCTGCTATGGTGGTGACGGAGCGTCAGTTGTGGGTGAACTTAGCGGACATCAGGAAGAAAGAAAGGGGCTTTCTTCTCGATGCCCCGGTTTCGCCTTNCGGCCTCGGCCATGGGCAGAGCGATGGCTGCTATGGTGGTGACGGAGCGGCAGTTGTGGGTGAACTTAGAACGGACATCGGGAAGAAAGAAAGGGGCTTTCTTCTCGAGGCCCCGGGTTTCGCACTTAATGATGGCACCTCCGTTGGAAGACGGTGGTCGAGAAGTTCAGGGAGGCGAATGCGCGCTCAGCGGCCTTCAAATCCTTCATTCCACGATGGTCCAGGTCTGAGCCCGAACAACCCGGGGGTCCTGGCCCGTCTCGGTTTGAGGATTAGAGACTGGCTCAGAAGACTAGTGTCACGACTCGCGCCCCGCATATCCACCTGTGGGTGGGGGTAGGAAGTATCGTGGGTCAAGTGGAGGCAGGCGAAGCCCGAGGGGTGAGACCTGGGCAAGGCGCCAGCGCTTTCGTCCGGGTCAGAGTAATACTTAGGTATTCACTCTCTACCGCAGGGGGGGCAACATCTACCCTGCCCTCCCCTTTTTCCAATTCCCTTTTTATGACCACCATCTCCAGCTGACCGAGGTTAGCTGTAAAACATTTTTCAAACAGTCTCCTACTGGGCCCATGATGTTGTTAGTGGTTCTATGGCTAGATCATAGTAACCGCCTGACTGATGGTCTGGTCAAAAAATCGCCGGACAGAGCCCCAGCAACAAGGCTCGTGGTGGGTGAGTATGATCCATATATCATGAGAGCATGTATACTAATGAGAGACTGAGGTGGTCATGTGTAAAAAATTTATAAAGTTACCTGCAGCGGATGATCCGGTCAGAAAGATCCTCGGAGCAGAGCTCCAGCATAGAGGTCATGGGGGTGAGTACGATCCAAACATCATGATATCTGTATATCGAGGACAGACCGAGATGGCTGTGTGTGTGTAACCTTCTATAGTTCCTTGCAGTGTTTCCCGGGACCTGTACGTTTCTGTCCCTTGCTAGACGCCCTCGATGAGGTGCCGTTGCTGGGCTCAGAAGCCAGGTGATCTACTTGCAGTAGGCGTGTCACTCGCCAACATATATCCAGACGGTAAGAAAAGCCAGGCCTCGGCTTCATACCTCCTGGATCATGTGGCCGAACACGGGCTTTTGCGGGAGCCTTCGTGAACATCAGGCCCCCGGTGCTACGCTGCAAGGCACCCGGACGGGGCTACAGTGCCTGGTCACCCCGAGGGGCTCCCTGGCCACCGGCGTACTCCTTCTTGCTGAGGCAACGAATGGGAGGTACGGGGGCATCACCAGAATCCTCCTGTGTAAGCTGTCCTAGGCAGGGCTCCCATAACCACTGAGATGTGCGAGCCGGCCGCTTCCAGCTGACCGATATGGTCGGGTATCCATGAACTTAAATTCCAGATAATATGGTAAATGTCCACGTAAAGCAAGGCTTTGCACATTTCTCCAAATCCACGTGAGTGGGGGATGTGCACGTGAAGCTGTGCGCATTTCTCTAAAATCCACATAGCTGGTAGATGGGCACGTGTTGCTTTGCCCATTTTCTAAAATTCCACTTAGGTGGTAAATGGGCACGGGATTCTTTGCCCATTTCTCTAAAATCCTGTGAAGGTAAGGGTTACACTTGCTGTCTTCTTTCCCTTTGTTTCAGAGTGGCGCAACACCCCAGTACCCTGGGTTCCACTCAAATAGTGTGTCTTGGTCGACACACCCTGGAGACAGCACTCCCCTCACCTCTGAGGAGGGTGCTGGAGCTGCTGTTCCCGACCGGCCATTACGTCCGGGTGACAATAGAACCCTAAGAGTGCTCATTGCACACCTTCTAAAATCCACGTGAGTGGTAAGTGTGCACGTTATCCTTTGCCGCTTTTCTAAAATCCACGTAAGTGGTGGGTGGGCACGTTAGGCTTTGCCACCCGTCTAAAATTCCACCTAGGTGGTAGGTGTGCACGCTATGCTTTGCCACTTCTCTAAAATCCCACGAAAGTGGTAGGTGTGCACGTTCTTCTTTGCCCACCTCTCTAAAAATCCTGTAATGGTGAGGGTTACGCGTTTCGGACTTCGTTCCCTGTTTCAGAGAGGGTTAGGCCCCCATTTCCTGGGCTCCTCTCAACCAGTGTGTCTCGATCGACGCACTCAGAAGGCACTGCCCCCCTCGATATCAAGGGGTACTAAGAGGGTGTCTTTTTTTTTTATGGCGAGCAGGATCCTCTTCGAGGAGTTGAATCCCTCGCTCCATGGGCTGTCCTCGTGGTAATGTTGAGCACTACTCCCCTTTCAGGAAAGGGTCACCTGGAATGGGAACAGTGTTCCTCCGCTGAGGAAAAAACGGAGGTGCCTCTTTCATGAGAGGTTTGAGCTCGCTGTCTTCCAGAAAGACCTCGAACCAGCTGCATCAGTAGGATTGGGCCGTTCTCCGCCTCCCTGATGCGCTGGCGATGTGGCTAGCTTGCAGTATGCTACCCCTCTGATTTTTAATCATGCTGCTGGTTGGGCTCCCCCAGCTAGAATGAGCTACTGCCAGCCGGGGAAAACCCGGCATTAGTAAGGGTCGAGCCCCCTGGGCGTCTAAGGACCAGGCGTGTGTCCCCACACCGAAATTGGTACTAGCTGCTTCCGCTAGTTGGAACGTGCTGCATTTCGAGCCCCCTTCTCGGTGAGAACTGGGCGTGTTGCTCCCCCAGCTGATAACTGCTAGCCGTTCCACCAATGAACGTGCTGTAGGTCGAGCTCCCGCTGAATGGATGTCTGCTCCCTCAGCTACAGGTTCGCGGCTAGCCACGCCAGCGTGATAGCCGTAGATGAGACTGATGACTACTCAGGGTTCCATCTATAGGCTGCCCTGCAGAAGTGCCACGAGAACCCCCTAGAACGGTTGTATCCATCTACATATGGACATTCTAAAATCCACATGGTGGTAAGTGGGCACGGTATCTTTGCCCACTTTTCTAAAATTCCACGAAAGTGGTAAGTGCGCACGTTCTATTTTCCCCACTTCTCTAAAATCCTATATGGTAAGAGTTACGCGCACAGATTCGTTCTCTTTTTCTGAGTGGTCTAAAAACCCCGGTTCCGCCTGGGACCCACTCATCATGGTATCCCCGAATACCTGCTCTGACAGAGTGTTTCCACTAGAGGCCTGTTGAGACAGGTCCTTCTGCAAAGTGAGGTAGCCCTGAGTGACAGGCCAAGACTAGTAATTGATCCAATAAGTAGGCTCTTGGTCGTATTCCCTGGAAGGAATCCGTCATGATTCTAGGCCCTGGCGCCACCCCCGAGGAGGCTTTTTATGGCACAGCTAGTACGGGGGCCCCTGCCGTCCCGCAGTTATGGGCACCGAGCCAGCCGCCCTCATTAAACCAGAGGTCAATCTCGAGAGACTGACTCCCGTGGTAGACTATTGGTAGCCTGGGTTCTACTACCAATCTTGTCCAGTGGGACCTGCACACTGTGAGGCTCTAGTAATGTCACTTGGCAGCCTAGGCTTCTGGCCGTAGAGAGTAATGTCACTGACAGCCGCTAAGTCCAGGCCCAGGGCAACTCCATAGGCGAATTGGTGGACTGGTATAGTGGCTAGACATGGTTCTGCTTGCATTCCCCTCAGCATGGCAGCGTGGGTATTCCGTTCCCCATAGCGACCACTAGAGGACGCAGTTCGAAGTTCCACGAAGGGAACGTCTCAGGTTACTTATGTAAACATGGTTCCCTGAGTAGGTAACGAGACACTGCGTCCTCTAGGTTTTGTGCCATGCTGCGGACACAAGCTTCAGACGAAGAAGTGATGATGTGCGTTACCGGCGCCTATTTTGTACTAGTCGAGACGGTAGTGACGTCATGGCTGTCGCCGGCCAAAGAGTTGGTGTTTTTCAATGTATGCTTCAGACACGGCTCACGACGAGGCGTCCCCCATGCGACCCTAGAGGACGCAAACCCCCAGTTTGTTGTTCCCCCCCCCCCCCCCCCCCCCCCCCCAGTTGTCTCTTCCCCTCAACCACCGGGCGGGGAACCATGCGTACAAAAGTAAACCCCAAAAACACCCACACACCACCCCTGAAGACGGCTTTTTTTAAAATACCCCAGTTTAATTGTACTTTTTGGTATTTAAAAATTGTGAACTTTACTTTTATGAGTTTCACGATGTGTCACAGAGTCATGGGGGGATACTTTAGGCTCATTAGTTCTAGTTAGATGAGCAGCTTCATGAAGGACTATTGTAGGTAATGTCCATATGCCAGCATCCGATATTCTATCTCCACCATTGATGCATTATTTAGCCTTACTAATGTATTTTAAAGATTTGCAGGCTGAAAATAGAAGAGAAAAGAGAGAGAGTGAGCATAAAATCAATAGAAAGCAGGATTGGTATTTATCTGCTTTGATGGGTGACAGTTATAGTGATATCATCCTGTATTCTTAATGCATGCATTGTATCATAACAGGGTACAATCTATGTAGTTCTATCGTTCTATCTGTCATTCTGTCATTATATACAGGTGCATATCAATAAATTAGAATGTCGTGGAAAAGTTCATTTATTTCAGTAATTCAACTCAAATTGTGAAACTCGTGTATTAAATAAATTCAATGCACACAGACTGAAGTAGTTTAAGTCTTTGGATCTTTTAATTGTGATGATTTTGGCTCACATTTAACAAAAACCCACCCAATTCACATATCAACAAAATTAGAATACTTCATAAGACCAATAAAAAAACATTTTTAGTGAATTGTTGGCCTTCTGGAAAGTATGTTCATTTACTGTACAGACTGTATGCAGAAACTTAACACCTCAAAAGTATACAATAAAAATAATTAATTAATTAAATAATTAGCCTAAGTAATAGTTATACACAGATGGCACACCCAAGTTCAAAAGAATTAGGGTTGTACTAGTTGTGTAGATTGTTTCTGCCATTTATAGTCTATACAGGATGGGCCAGGCATTGGATTTATGCTGCTTTCATGTGTTATGAAGTATAGCAGTGGACCTATATGATCCCATTTCCCCCTCTTCAAGAACAAAGGTTAAAACTCTGGCTATGTGTTCATCCTGTTAGATCTTTAAAAGCATAGTGGTTTAATATGCATTTCTGACACAGCTCAAGCAACATCTTTCACTCAGTCTCCTAAAGACCTTGACACTATATGAAACACATCCATCACTTCACGTTTTTCATATGGATTCACATCAGAAAATGGCCTGTTGAAGGTCAGCTGTAATCACGCCGCTCTGGCGTGTGAGATGCACACAGCCATTTCACGGTCTGCCCTCAGCATCACCTCAAATCCAGACATCAGATTTGAGACTTGCTTAGGCTTCCTCCGCTCTCATCCGGCAGGAGGGGTATCTGTTTAGCAGCAGTTCATCTGTGAGATGAATCTGAGGGAAAGGTCAAATCTTGCTTCATCAGAAACCTGTTTGGCTCTCACTGCTGGAGATGGGAAGGGACAGACGGCTGTTCTGGCTGGTATGTCGGATACAAAATAGCCTGTTGGAAACTAA
Organism: Sinocyclocheilus anophthalmus; assembly: GCA_018155175.1. Taxonomy (NCBI): domain Eukaryota; kingdom Metazoa; phylum Chordata; class Actinopteri; order Cypriniformes; family Cyprinidae; genus Sinocyclocheilus; species Sinocyclocheilus anophthalmus. Next base: position 292,985 of record JADLZN010000683.1, on the reverse strand, counting down.
TGAGAGGGAGAGGTGGGAAAACTGAGGTGAATGACAGAGGGGAAGGAAGGTTCATTGCCCCAGTGCTCAGTCATGTACCCCAAGCTCAGCTGAATACCAATGTGTCCATGCATGAGATTGAGGGACTAATATTAGGAATGTGAGCAGTGATCCATGTCCTTTATTATTTCCCTTTCTCTTTCTTTCTAGATCGTTCTACTTTTGCATTCTTAAAAGTTTCCTGAGTGAATTAAATCTTTCTCTAGTTTATATATTTTATACATTATGAATACACTGTAAAAAAAATATATAATATAATCTACAGTAACATATACATATGGTAACATCCAATATTGGGGTGTTTTATAAAAGCTACACACATTTAATTTTCAATATTCAATATTCAAACAATATATATTCAAATGAATCTGAAGTCACAATATAGCAAAAATATCTATTGATAAAGTATATGAAAAAATAACTAATTTTTTTTATTTTTGCTTTTGCTTTTCATGGTCTGAAAACTGAATTGTGAGGTGTTACACAGACCATATCTTGCTATTCTGACCTTTTTCTCAGAATTGCAAGATATAAACTCAGAATTCTGACTGATAATCTCAGAATTCTAAGATTACATTTCCATACGTATTTATATCTCAAAATTCAGTTTTTTTATTCCACCATGGAATAAAAAAGGTAATTGTGACTTTTTATCTCACAAGTATTACTTTATTTCTTGCAATTGGGAGTTTAAATCTCACTATTCAGACTTTTCTTCTCAGAATAGCGAGTTTGTCTTGCAATTAAAAAAAAAAGTTCAGAATTGTGAAATACTGTAAACTCAGAAAAGAAAGTTTGAATTGTGACCATTTTTATCCTGTGGCAGAAACAAGCTGTCACATAAAACAATTATTTTACAATTTTTTATTCTATTTTTGATCAAATCAACGTAGCCTTGATGAGCATAAGAAAAAAAATTTAATTGTGAATTTTCATGAGGGTCATTCTGAAAGTTTTTAATTTTCATGTTGAATCTCTTTTTCTGTTCCATAGAACAAAGAAAGTCATACGGGTTCAGAACAGACGTTCTGAAGAGCTTATTTTTTGATGAACACTTTCTTTCATTTCTAATTGGTACTGAAGTTTGAGAGTATATATTTACAAACCCGATTCCAAAAAAGTTGGGACACTGTACAAATTGTGAATAAAAACAGAATGCAATGATGTGGAAGTTTCAAATTTCAATATTTTATTCAGAATACAACATAGATGACATATCAAATGTTTAAACTGAGAAAATGTATAATTTTAAGGGAAAAATAAATAGATTTTAAATTTCATGGCATCAACACATCTCAAAAAAAGTTGGGACAAGGCCATGTTTACCACTGTGTGGTATCCCCTCTTCTTTTTATAACAGTCTGCAAACGTCTGGGGACTGAGGAGACAAATTGCTCAAGTTTAGGAATAGGAATGTTGTCCTAATACAGGCTTCTAGTTGCTCAACTGTCTTAGGTCTTTGTCGCATCTTCCTCTTTATGATGCGCCAAATGTTTTCTATGGGTGAAAGATCTGGACTGCAGGCTGGCCATTTCAGTACCCGGATCCTTCTACGCAGCCATGATGTTGTAATTAATGCAGTATGTGGTCTGGCATTGTCAAATTGGAAAATGCAAGGTCTTCCCTGAAAAGAGACGATGTCTGGATGGGAGCATATGTTGTTCTAGAACTTGAATAAACCTTTCAGCATTGATGGTGCCTTTCAAGATGTGTAAGCTGCCCATGCCACACGCACTCATGCAACCACATACCATCAGAGATGCAGGCTTCTGAACTGAGCGATGATAACAACTTGGGTTGTCCTTGTCATCTTTAGTCCGGATGACATGGCGTCCCAGTTTTCCAAAAAGAACTTCAAATTTTGATTCGTATGACCACAGAACAGTTTTCCACTTTGCACAGTCCATTTTAAATGAGCCTTGGCCCAGAGAAAACGACTGCGCTTCTGGATCATGTTTAGATATGGTTTCTTTTCTGACCTATAGAGTTTTAGCCGGCAACGGCGAATGGCACAGTGGATTGTGTTCACCGACAATGTTTTCTGGAAGTATTCCTGAGCCCATGTTGTGATTTCCATTACAGTAGCATTCCTGTATGTGATGCAGTGCCGTCTAAGGGACCGAAGATCACGGACATCCAGTATGGTTTTCCGACCTTAACCCTTACGCACAGAGATTGTTCCAGAATCTCTGAATCTTTGGATGATATTATGAACTGTAGATGATGATAACTTCAAACTAATTGCAATTTTTCTCTGAGAAACTCCTATCTGATATTGCTCCACTATTTTTCGCAACAGCATTGGGGGAATTGGTGATCCTCTGCCCATCTTGACTTCTGAGAGACACTGCTATTCTGAGAGGCTCTTTTTATACCCAATCATGTTGCCAATTGACCTAATAAGTTGCAAATTGGTCCTCCAGCTGTTCCTTATATGTACATTTAACTTTTCCGGCCTCTTATTGCTACCTGTCCCAACTTTTTTGGAATGTGTAGCTCTCATGAACTCCAAAATGAGCCAATATTTGGCATGACATTTCAAAATGTTTCACTTTCAACATTTGATATGTTATCTATATTCTATTGTGAATAAAATATACATTTATGAGATTTGTAAATTATTCCATTCCTTTTTTACTCACAACTTGTACAGTGTCCCAACTATTTTGTAATTGGGTTTGTACTTGACTGAAAATGTATTACTGAGGCAGAGCTTCAAGCATGAAAATTATAAAACTGTAATGACTGAATTTTAATTAAGAGGTCAAACAGATCACTCTGTGATTAATGTGCACCACACTCCCATTGATACTGTCCTGCCTGTAGCGTTGCTTTGCCGACAGCTGTCTGTATCTCCTTCATCTTGTATTAGAAACCAATATTGCAAACATAATGTCTGCATTTGAATATCAGTATTTGAATCTAGAAATTATCAAATAGATTTACTTTGTCAAGTGACTGAAATCATAAGAACACAATACAAAAAACAAATCACCAAAATGGGCATAACAAATCACATTGCGAGTCTCTCTCTTTTAGTGTCAGCGTGTTAGCAGATGGTAAACTATTCAAAAATTATGCCATATGATTTATCATCGCCTAGGTGCATTATCATCACAAAATCCTACATGCTACATCTATAAGGCTGTGCAGATATCCCATCAGGCAGGGTTTAGACCAACATAATGCAATTTATTTTTCATCTCTTCAGTTCTGTCTTCTGCTGTTTTATCAGAGTCATCAAGTGTTTTTTATTTATTTAGTCTGGACCGTAACTCCAGGAGCTGTTGTCTTCTGCTACCTGTCTTATTCCTCTCTTTCTGGGCTGCCGGTGTCCTTCCAGTGCCCTTCTTCTGCTCTCTTTATCTCCTCAGAACATCTGCCTCGGCAGAAGGTTGCAGGTGACAGTGGAGTCGATGTCCCCTGGCTCTCTTACACTCTCTTAAGCTTCTGTCTTGTACTGATCCCCGGACACCCTAAACTGCTGACCCTTACTTTATGTCCTCGCTCTGACTCTCCCTTTGCCTGCTGCAGTGTGTCGCCGGCCAGGACCAATCTGTCTTATGTTTGCAATGAAGATAGTTAGGAACTAAATGGACTTAATTTACTTCTAAATATCAACTTTGCATTTATGCACACATTTTTAAAAATTAATGGTTAAATAATATTTCCGCTGTTAATAATTTAACAATTAAGGCTGGATTGGAAATGATGCTCAATAAGAATATTCTGCTCATAATTCAGAATATTTTTTTAAAATCACTTTTCTTCATACTTTGCGTCTCTCATTTTATTTATTTGATACTGTTACCTTCTTGGTATCTTGATTGCAAATAAAATAAAACTTTATTAGGGGCAATATTTATTGGTTTTCTGTTAAATGACCCCACTGCTGTGGGACAGTCACAAATAAAGAAAAAAAAGATCATCCATATGTGCACAAATATTAAAAGTTTTTTAAATGTTTATTTCACTCTTTTAAGTTGTCATAGTTTTATCACGTAATATGATATAAGTCACATGTTTTATGATGGATTTTCATAGTTTATGATTGGTTTGGGGCAAGCATTAAAAAAAATCTATATGTAAAAGATTATATTGAAAAAAAAAAATTCATGTGAACTAAAAATAAGTCAAAATCTGTTATTAAAAAAATCAACCCTTGGGACATAAAAGTGCCAGAAGATGAAAAATTAGCAACAAGATTTGAGGTATTTTGAGAGAAACAGGATATTCAAAGAGAAAAATGTTTGAATTGGATTTGATTGGATTGTGAGAAGTAGGTATTACATGCCAGAATGGAGCCATGTGGTTGAAAGGGAGAGGCTGAAAAGGGATCTTTTCTTTAATATTAATGGTTAGATTTACGACATTTAATGATTCTTCAAATATGCCTTTAACAAATGTCCAAAAGTCACCAGCTAAAAGCACAGATAAAACATCTGTAGGACAATCTGTTCTAAGACTTCCAAGAGAAGCAAAAACAGAAAAATACAGATGCTCCTCTTGAACAACACCATTAAAGCTGATCTTTGTTAAATTACAAAAGTCTTGTAGATTATCCTGTAGAGTATGACGTTCAATTTGTACTCTTAAAAAACCCTTTTAAGAGCAAACATAACATTTACAAAAAATCAACAACATTTGTTGCTGTTCTTTTTTTCTCTAGCCCCTCTGTGACACAAGCACAAAGACTTTAGATCAATACAACAAAATAGTAAGTGTTGTGCACTTTCTCTAGGTGCTGGGGGCTGGTCTCCGCTGGACAGTGATCATTACCAGTGGCTGCAGGTCGACCTGGGAAGCAGAAAACAGGTCACAGCCATCGCCACGCAGGGTCGATATAGCAGCTCTGATTGGACAACACGCTACCGGCTGCTCTATAGTGATACAGGCAGGAACTGGAAACCATACCATCAAGACGGCAACATCTGGGTGAGTATAATAAAAAAGCATAAGCTGTAATATTTACCGTAGGACTTTATTCTTTATTCATTAGGTTTTTCTCTTCAGCAATATACAGGTGCATCTCAATAAATTAGAATGTCGTGGAAAAGTTCATTTATTTCGTATATTAAATAAATTGTGGAAACTTGTGTATCTAAATAAATTCAATGCATACAGACTGAAGTAGTTTAAGTCTTTGGTTCTTTTTGATTGTGATGATTTTGGCTCACATTTAACAAAAACCCACCCACTATCTCAACAAATTAGAATATGGTTACATGCCAATCAGCTAATCAACTCAAAAAAACCTGCAAAGGTTTCCTGAGCCTTCAAAAATTTCTCTCAGTTTGGTTCACTAGGCTACACAAACATGGGGAAGACTGCTGATCTGACACTTGTCCAGAAGACAATCATTGACACCACTCACAAGGAGGGTAAGCCACAAACATTCATCAAAGAAGCTGGCTGTTCACAAGAGTGCTGTATCCAAGCATGTTAATAGAGAGTTGAGTGGAAGGAAAAAGTGTGGAAGAAAAAGATGCACAACCAACAGAGAGAACCGCAGCCTTGTGAGGATTGTCAAGCAAAATCGATTCAAGAATTTGCGTGAACTTCACAAGGAATGGACTGAGGCTGGGGTCAATGCATCAAGAGCAACCACACACAGACGTATCAAGGAATTTAGCTACAGTTGTCATATTCCTCTTGTTAAACCACTCCTGAACCACAGACAACATCAAAGGACCTGGGCTAAGGAGAAGAAGAACTGAACTGTAGCCCAGTGGTCCAAAGTCCTCTTTTCAGATGAGAGCAAGTTTTGTATTTCATTTGGCAACCAAGGTCCTAGAGTCTGGAGGAAGGTGGAGAAGCTCATAGCCCAAGTTGATTGAAGTCCAGTGTTAAGTTTCCACAGTGTGTGATGATTTGGGTTGCAAGTCATCTGCTGGTGTTGGTCCATTGTTATTTTTTGAAAACCAAAGTCACTGCACCCATTTACCAAGAAATTTTGGAAGCACTTCATGCTTCCTTCTGCTGACAAACTTTATGGAGATGCTGATTTCATTTTCCAGCAGTATTTTGGCACCTGCCAACTGCCAAAAGCACCAAAAGTTGGTTTAATGGCCATGGTGTTGGTGTGCTTGACTGGTAGCAAACTCACCAGACCTGAACCCCATAGAGAATCTATGGTGTATTGTCAAGAGGAAAATGAGAAAAAGAGACCAAAAAATGCAGATGAGAGCTGAAGGCCAATGTCAAAGAAACCTGGGCTTCCATACAAACCTCAGCAGTGCCACAAACTGATCACATCCATGCCACGCCGAATTGAGGCAGTAATAAAGCAAAAGGAGCCCCTACCAAGTATTGAGTACATGTACAGTCAATGAAAATTACTTCAGAAGGCCAACAATTCACTAAAAAAGTTTTTTTATTGGTTTTATGAAGTATTCTAATTGGTTGAGATTAAAACTTGAGATGCACCTATACACTATCGTTGAAAGGTTTATATTTTTTTAAGGATTCTTTGATGAACAGAAAGTTCAAAAAGTTAAAAGAACAGCATAACTTTTGAATGGTGTGATTTGGACAATCTAATCATAGGTCCCATATTGTCAAAACTGAAATTTCCTGGCTTGTTTCATGATAACTGAGGTCTAGGTGCAATGTAACTACCATATAAATGTCAAAACAGTCAGTCCACAGTAAAATTCACACAGCCTGCATAAAGTAGCTGTGATTTTTCACGAACCGTTGTGACTTCCGTAAAAAGTTGACGTCAGAACTACACAGTCACCGCCTTCAGTCACCACCCCGAGCACCGCCCACCGTCCCACTCTCCTTTTGCCAAACCCCCAGACAACATCGCGTCCATGCTATTGCTGAGCAACGACAACAGGGAAGCATGTCGAAAAGATTAACTTTAACCACGAAACCAGATCGGCCGACCTGTAACGTTACACTCTCACTCAAAGGATGGACGATCTGACAGGATTGTTACTATGAGGTGGATCACATCTAACATGTATAGTAAAGACAAACTCACCGTGTCTATCTAGTCATGATGAAGATGTATATACATTTCAATTTCAGCAGGCAACTATTTTTACAGCTACATTATTGTTCCAGCCACAATTAATCACAACAATGTATATACAATTACAAATGATTATATATAAATTGTCAGTTTGTTGTTTTATACACATGCTCAGACATTATTTCATACACGACATAATCGTGAGATGCAAGAAACATAGACATATGGCAAGAAATCTGTAGACGCGCCCATAACAACATGAGACAATACTTTATTTAACCTTTTCTGATAAGAAGTGTGCGCTGCAAACGCAAGCATTTTTGACGATCGTTTCTGTCCAGTCTGCTCGTTTTATTGCGTTTAACCACAGCTGTTGTCGGTTTTTTGTCTGGCAGTGGCAGCAGATATGCGATCAAATTTCTAATTTGAGGCTGTATTAGGTCGATTCTGGCACCCAACATCACAACAAGATGATATTTTAAGTTCCTTATGTACACAGCTAGCGCTGTGACGTCGGCTAACCTTAGTTACCTGTGGTTGGCCTGGTCATGCGTCACTCAGAAAACAACAGGCCAATCAGAAGAGAGGCTAATGAATATTAATTAGACAGGCCAAAATCGACCTGTTCTCAGCAGAGCTACTGAGAGAGGAGCTGTAAAAATATATTGAGATGGTTTTTGGTACTTATACCGCAAATATATATTCTTAAGGACACCAAAACCTAAAATAAAACTCCAGAAAGGTGTAAAATATGGGACCTTTAATTATCGATTAAAGGGTTTTATGTATATTTCACATGCTCTTCTTCATTCTAGTGTTCTTGTTCTTTATACTGACACCTAGTGTTGTGGGTGCATGAGGTTGGTTTACTGATGGCTGCTGCTTTACACCAGAGGTGTTTGATTGTCTTTGGTTTGGTCTTTATGTTTGAATTTCTCATCATTTCATTGTTTTGTTTAAATGAGCTTAAATGATGGAAACCTTGCATGCTGGCTAAAACACTATAATGTAAGTAGCAGTAACTTGGCCAATCTTAAAACACACCACCTTGTATAGTGTCCCAACATGGCACCTCCCATGAATTGGTGACCCACTTCATGTAGAAACAGCTTTTTCTAGAAGACCAGTGTCATCATCTTATGTGAGTGTACATCATTTTAATCAGATTTCTTATTCATATTTTAATCTAATTGCTTTTCAGTTATTTACACATTAAGCTTTTTTTATTAGAAAATGACATCTTTAATGTGTGTAATTTTATGACTTAAATGAGAAAATTACATTAAACATCAAGATTGTCCCTTTACATATTCATAAGGCGTGGTGGTTGTGGTAGCAGAATGTTAGCCTACCTCTTTCAAACACTGAGCTCACCAAGGACAGCTGAAGATCAATGAGTCAAGAGGCTGCCTTGATTTCTTCCTGGGTGCTTTAATCAACAGTAAGCAATCAAGGAAGCACTTAGATCCAGAGAAAGACACTGACCACTGTGTTCAGTACTCACAGCAGTGAGGAGTGGAATTATTGCTGGACCCACCAGCAATCCACACAGGGTGGTCTCAAAGGAGAAACTTCATTGTATTTTATCCTGCACCACCAAAATGTTGCTCCTGGACATCCTCAGCTCTCTTCAGAAGATGAATCATTTGATCTGTCCAAGTTAGACTCTAGTCCAAGGGACGAGACTTCAGACTAGGCAAAAACAGCTTTAAACTTTTAAAATCAAGTCCTAAGGTCTCACTTCCATTTCTATGATGGTTAGAAAATCAATTACAGTGGAATGGACAATTTATGTATTTAATGTTACTTTTAATAGTTATTTTTATAATAAATAACATTAAATTAATGTTATTTATTTTATTTATTTAATGGCTACAACAGCTAATCAGTAAACTCAATAATAATCCAAAATTATAATCGACAAGTCTTGAATTTTTAAAAAAAAATTATTGTGGGCAAGTTTTAGAATTTGATATTAATATATAGCCATAATTATATTTTATGTTCGAATAGTGCACATGATGAACTATGCATAGTTACTAGATATACATTTTTTTATATATATATTTCATTAATTAAACACATACTTGACAGATTAATTGATCATCAAAATAACTGATAGTTGCAGCAATAGTATTTACAAGCTTATGCTGAGTTTTTCAGATAATGGCATAAGTCTGTTATAAAGTTTGTTCCTCACAAAAAGCTGTGGCTTCTGAAAACTGTATAAATCAATGTGCTTGTGTCATTTTTCAAAACTGACAGTAAAAAAAGTATATGGAAAAGAACAGCTCAGACTTCCTTTTTGTCCCACGGAAGACAGAAAATATTACAGGATTCGAACCACATGATGACAGATTTTGCATTTTCACCCTAAATGTTAGCCTTGGGTGATTTGATCCTCTTGAATATGATGCTTGAATGACATTTTTGGAAAGTCATGCGATTTAAGAGTGACATTTCGGTGGTGCATGATAAAAGACTCTAGAGCGGCGTTTCCATATGAGAGCGTGTTGAATCCACTTACTACATTCCCAACAACCTCTGATTTGCCACTTTACATCACTTTTAGTGTTTTGATGAGTGTTCTTCTGGCTGCTTTTGTCTTTCAGTAAGATGCCTTTATATGGGGAGTGAATGAGGCAAAGCTGAGGTCATTAGCAAATTTTTTTATCTATATTTTTTTGGGGGGGGGGGGGGGGAACCTAGGGAATGCATCAACATGGTTATAAATTAGTTGATGGAAATGCTAATTATCAATCACTATTTTACTTTTTCTGTGTAACTTTAACGCACAAAATGTCAGTAATTATTTAAATTGTTTAAATTAATTTAACAAAAAAAATTGTTTGGAAGAATGTTCAGCAGTAATACACTGTCAGTTTTAATTGTGGCCTTAAAATATGCTCTGTATTTTAACAGTTCATTGCATGTAATTTTATTAACCTGTAATTTACTGTAATTTGATAGAGTCCATCTGAAAACTTTGCTGTCAGACTTTTTACCCTTTTTTTACCCTTTTTTTTTGTATGTCAGTACCTCAAATGTCCAAAACCGCTAGTTTGGAAACACTGTTTAATGAATAATTATCAACAGTAATATACTGTATCAAAAGCTATATACTTCAGTATACTTTAATTAATTGTGACCTTATCATGCTCTGTATTTTTAGTTCATTGTAATTTTGATGGAATCTGTGTTGATTCAAATTACTCCAAATGTCGAACAAATGAAAAAGGACTTGAATGCAAATGAATGTAGTGTCACATGACAGAATTACACGTCCCTATGTAGGTCCCATTAAGGCTCTGTTTCTCGGAAATTGATGCTTTATTCAAAATTTGCGTGGAAAGTGTTGCAGCTGTCATGAAAATATAAACTGACATCACAGGTACCACCACCACTTCAGCTCTGAGGTGTTTCCTGTCATTAACCATCCTTACATTGCTTTGCAGTCACTTTTGAACTCTTTTGGTTTTCAGTTGGAAAAGGAAGTGAAGTTATTTTCCTTTCTGCTTTCTGAAGTGAGGAGCCCTTGGATTCCAGTTCGTCTCTAGAACATTTACAGGTCATGATGCATTACTGTTTAATGCAGGCTAGATCGATAGTATTCTAACATTAAGAAGACTAAAGTGGGAATTACGGATCGTTCCAGTTGCTACAGCAGTATAATATTGGCCATTCGGCATCAGTGAACTGCTGCCTACAAGACTGACAAAAGTAAATGGGCAAAAAAACAAAAAAGGGCGAACAAACAGCCCTGCTAAATTAGCTTGATTGAGGGGCATATGTTTTTACATTCAGTTTGAAATCTGATTGCATGCCCCCTCTTGAAGAAATTCACCACTCAAGGATAACCAGTCTACCAATCATGGTTTCAGTATTAAAGCAGCAATCAAGAGTAGACTTTCACAACATCCAGCATCCAATTGATTTATATGCAGTTCAGTTTTTTTGGAATGGATCTTTTTTTTTTATTCCTGAATAATTTTCATCACATTTTGTGCTCTGCCTTTAATTATTTTTCTTTGACAGGCTTATATGCTTGAATATTAATTAAAACCTTTTGTGTTGCTAATGAATAATGGTTAGTTGTTGTGCTTTTATATGCCATGTGCAGCATCTTTAACATTCTGTTTTGGTTTGTAGACTTTAAATGCATTTAGAATTTTTTTTCAGACATTTTTCAATGATACTGTCACTACTTTTACTCCAAATAAGTTCCGTTCAGGATAAAAGGCAGTTCAGATTAAGAATATATGACAATGAGAAGAGATAGGAAGAGTGTATACTAGCATTTAAAGTAAAAGTCATATGCCATTTATCAGAAAACTGACAAACCACTTTGTATTGTGGTGACGTATGATGTCCTTATCCTTTAACGCTAAGCTATGTTCATATCATCAGTGAAGGTGCTCTTTGTCCCTGCAATACATCTAATATTGTGACTTTACTTTATCCCTGATGTAAGATGAATGAGACGACAGCGATTTCCGTTTACCTCCGATTCTTAAATGTGACTTTGGCAGTGGAGCCAGTTTGGGATTTATGACATGTCAGATTTGCAGTATTGCTCAGAATAAAATGTTTGCTTTGTGACCATGTAATTTATTTGTACTGCCATGTTGTTGTGTTCATCAGGGAAAGGAGAAGACATTCCTGACATGGTTGTTTATCTAGGTCAGACTTAGTTAGGGAATAATAATTTACCTCAGAATGTACAAAAGATGAGCGAATGTATTTCTTTATGAAAACCCATTATGTCGTGAATGGCATGGAATGGTAATTTGTCTTTGCTTCAGTTGTGTTTTGAAATGTGTTTGTGCTGGTTGAGCACATCTCTGCCCATATCAGACAATGACTTAATGCTTGCCTGGTGTTAGATTTCCTATGTAGCGCTCTAGACTTTTGACCAAAGGACTGGCTTATAAATAGAGGTGGGTAATGAATCATGCTAGTCAGCTATTCAACTGGTCATCCAGCAACTCACTTGTTAAATAGCAAGTTATTTATTTATTTGTTTACTACTAAAGACTATATATTTATATATTTAGCTGTGATATTTTTATTGGCAGTGCTGTTATTAGCATGCATTTAATTAGTGTTTTGGTCTGTTTTCATGGTAAAATCCTGATGGGGAAGTTCTGTCTTTAATTGTTTAAAATAAGTTTGCGGTCAGTATTTACATTTTTCTGGAAGTAATTAATGCTTTTATTCAGCAAGAATGCATTAAATTGATCAAAAGTGACAGTCAATGTTACAGAAAATTTCAATTTCAAATAAATGCTGTTATTTTGAACTTTCTACTCATCAAGTAATCCTAAAAAATGTATCACATTTTCCACAAAAATATTAAATAGCACAGCTGTTTTCAACATTGATAAGAGCAGCAAATCAGTGAACTGACTCAAGTGAAATGACTAAAGTGAAGTGTTTGAGACTGTTATATCACTTTACATTCTGTTGCCATTTATTAGGATTGTATGTGAAAAAACAGATGTATTTTTACTCTGTGATGCCTAGACTTATGTATGTTCAAGGCTGAAGTCTAGTTGACCAGATTTATCTAAACACCTCCACACCAATTATCTCACAGCCTTTCAATCTCTTTCTCAAGTATGAATTTTCTCTTGACTAAGATTGACAGACTGTGAAATAATTATTGTGGTCTTTTTTAAATATGGAAAGATGCATTTAGTATCAATTAAACTTACTAAAAGAAGCGTACTTCTGCTTCAAAGACAACCAAAGCATGAAACCGATTCAGTGAAATTTACTTTGTAGACTTGATTGATTATGCCTGCAGAGACCTTTGTGCATAACGTCTAAACTTTATGCCAATCAAATACGTGTGAAAGCAAATGCTGCTGAAATTCTTTTTACCCAAATGTCTTTGAAATTGATCCATAAGAGCTTATGTATTCCATTTCATAGCTGATTGACTAACAGAAAGCAATACAATCCCAGCTATGACTTTTGTGTTGTGTGCTGAATCTTAAATGAAAGCGTTGAAATTCATAATTGCCGTTGAAATTATCTACAGTATATAACAAATGTAAATTTATTTGCGCATGAAACCCTGAGCTAATTCCATCTGATCTCACAGGCACTTACCTGAAAACAATTAGACACTCTATTTAACTGCACCTGTCCTGGTTTATTTTTAAACTGACTTCAATTACTTCATGATTACTTGTGAGCAGACAGATGTACAGTAATCTTCAAACCTTTATGCCACAGATCACCGTACTTCACTGTGTCTTTTTTTTTACTTTATAAGTACGCCTCAGCTTGTTTTTTTTAACTCCATAGCCCAGGGTTCAGTGCTGTACATATACTATTAATCTTCAATGTTGCCCAGCTGGAATTTACTGTTCTGACTTAAAGGAGTAGTTCACTTTCAAAAGGAAAATTCTGTCACCGTTTACTCAACCCCTATAGTCTTTTTTGATATATATACTAGGGCAGCATTGATGTTAGAATTCTGTCTGAAATCAATAAGCTGATCATTATTTTATTGTTCTGGATGACCATCAATGGATACACGATTTTAAAATATGTTATTGTTTTGTCTAAATAAAATAAAAATATATCACAAATAAAAAATAAAATCTAAGTTAAATGTTACAAGTAAATTTTGACATCACAACATTTTGAGAAAACTAAACTTAGAATTTCGTCAAGCATGAACACTTACTTTAAATTGAAACAAGGCATTAATGCTTATTCTAATTTTGAATTTTAAGTTGTGTTAACTAATCTCAGTGATCATTTTTTATATACAAATTTAGACAAATTTGATCACTAATAATAATTTATTAGTGATAGTAGTGACAATTTTTATAGTAAATTGTTTATATAATGATACCGATAAATATAAATACATAAATAAATAACTTAAATATCAGCTGTAAACCAATATTGTGCATAACTGCATGTGTATCCCTAATATATACCTGTATTTCCGTTAAATGGTGGTGGTTCTTTTCTCATAGTTCTCATAGTTCTGTTGAGTTGCTGAATAATGATGACCATAACTGACTGTCTTGTTAATGCTGTCATCTGGGCAAAAATTTGACTCCTACAAATTTCGAATGTCTTATTACTGTCATAAGTTTTTATACTACGTTTTGGGTTGTAAGATTTTTATATATTTTTTAAGTATACTAATAAACTCACCAAAGCTGATTGTTGATCAAAAATACAGAAGAAACTGTAATTTTGTGAAATATTGTTATAATTCAAAATAACTTATTTCTATTTTATTATATTTTAAAATGCAATTTACTCCTGTGATGGAAAAGCAGAATTTTCAGCCGCCATTACTCCAGTCTTCAGTGTCACATGATCCTTCAGAAATCATTCTAATATGCTGATTTGGTGCTCAAGAAATATTTCTTATCATGTTTAAAATAATGGCTTAATATTTTTGTGGGAACCTTGAAACATTTTTTCTTTGATTAATAGAAATTGCAATTTGTGGAATGACATTTGTGGTTCCTAGTTTTAGGGGCCAGTGTGAAGCTATTTGTTCAGCCCAGAGCTGTGTAAATGTGATTCTGCAGTTTCACCATCCTGTCTGTAAACAGAAACACTACAATATTTTAAGTTCACAAAATGCTATTGTACACACAGAACAACAGTCTTGTGGAAGGTGGTCAGCATGCAAATTTCACTCAAACACCATATGATGTATTCCTGTTGATTGACCATGATGTGAAAGCAGTGGATTGGTTTCCCATTCGGCTGTGAGCTGGAACACTCAGGTGACATGACAGATGTCACGTACAGTATATTGTCAGTGAAAAGTACAAGTTAACCTCCTCAGAGGCTTGACATTTCTCTGTGTTTTAGCCTCTAGCAGGTACCCCATTGTGTCACGACTAGACTGTGCCGTCTCTCACACTTCTTAAATGTTACCCAAGGAGATACATAATAACAGGAGAAAGCTATCGGTTAGCATTCCTGCTCTCAATGGCAGCTTCTCGGCTGGTGCAGGAACCCGTGGAAGTATGTGATTTTTATCTGATGATGATGTAGATAAAATAAATAAATAATAAAGACATTTCCTTGTCACACCTCTGGACATTTTTCTTTTGTTTTCCCCCCTACCATTTCCTGGCCACCAACTCGGAGTGCGACCTGTTAAGATTTTTTTTCCCCACAAGTACCTTTCTGTGAATTGAATTTTGATTGATCTTTTTGGAGGCTCATACATTACTGATACCCTTTCTCAGCCCCTGCAGTCAATGCTGAATGAGCTCCAAACCGCTGTCTCTTGTAGTGAATAAACACATGCTGAATTCTTATATTCTCCCTCCCATGTGGTCCGACAGCCCTGTATGTGGCATAATGGCGGCAAAACCTCTCCATCAATTAATTTGCTGAAACATGCATTTAGAAAGCCTATGAAGCGAGGCATACCCCTCGCTGTGGTGTGAAAAGACCTATAGTTGTTTTATTCACTAAGTTTTTGCCCATTACGCACATCTCATTCTGACTGCTGGGTTTTTTCTCGGTTGACGTTCTGAGAGTTGTCACACTATATTTCTGCTCTCTTCTAAAAAGACACCTCTTTTGTGTTAGGATTCATGGAAATAATTTTCCATATTTACATGTCAGTATACAGTATACTCCTTTTTTTTTACTTGCATTAAATGATGTATTGCATTTTAAGCTTGGTCTAAAATAACGTGTGTAGTATCATATTCAGATGTCTACACTATTTTAATTTTGGATTTTGGAAGTCTCTTATGCTCATCAAGGCTGTATTTATTTAATCAAAGAAACAGTAAAATCAGTAATATTGTGAAATATTATTACAATTTAAAAGAACGTCTCGGTTACGTATTGTAACCCTCGTTCCCTGAAGGAAAGAACGGAGACGGCATGTCGGTGACCGACGATTTGGGAATCTTGCCACTTGGAACAAGAACGTTGCGGAAGCCCCATCCTTCCCAAAGGAGGGTTCGGAAGCACTTACACATATGGAAACCTTTTAGGTGGATATGGAATATTTAAAAGTGATTGCAACTCTCTTGGGAAATGGCAGAAAATCTGACTGGGAAACACTGGCTCTGAGGCTATACTGTGAAATTTACACATATGGGATCCGCTTAGGTCTTACATATGGAACCCAGCCTTATACCGGTTCTCGAGGATTCATCGGTGAGGGCCTGGCACCGGACGTTCCTCCACGTCTGGCTGCCGAGGGGACGGAGGAGCTCAATAGGGTCTACTATATGGACTCTCTGGATTTTTTTTGCAAGCCGACCCGAAGCCGGGGTCTCTCGTTTGAGGTGAGAACACAGGAGGCTAGAGAACCTAGCGAATGTGTTGGGGGTCACCCAGCCTGCAGGTGCTCTACAAATGTCTGTCAGTGAGGCACCACGAGCCAGCACCCAGGAGGATGCAACACTTCTAGTAGAGTGAGCTCGCAACCTGAGCGTGCAGGGCACACCCTCTGCTTGATAAGCCAGGGTGATGGCATCCACTATCCAGTGGCCATCCTCTGATTTGAGACGGCATTCCCCTTCTGCCGGCCTCCGTGACAGACAAAGAGCTGTCTGAGGTCCTGAAGCTTTGCGTCTGGTCCACGTACAATCTTAAAGCGCGGATGGGACAAAGCAAAGCTAGGGCTGCCGGGGGCAGCACTTGCTGGTTCACTACCTGATCCCTGAAGGGACAGTAGTAACAGGATTTGGGCACTAGCCGGGCCGGGGCCTCAGGGTTACCTGGGAGTAGGGCTGGGCGATTTTTCCAATTTGATTGATTAATTTGAATTTAATGTTTTGCCATGATTTTATTTTTTATAAATCAAGGAATCGCGATTTTGAATAGAAATATTACCAAACGTTAGAATCAGACTATTTGACAATATACCAATGATAACAGTAAAGAGAAAATAACGATCCAACCACATGTCGGCGCACATGATTAACCGCTCACATGTGACGCGCTCATAACGCTAGGCGCCATTCACACAGAATGCGCTTTTGTGTTGACAAAGATGCAACATGGACAGTGGAATAGATAAAACATGCAAGAAGATGTGAGTGAACTTCTTTTAATTTGAGCACTGCATTTTTATAATGTCATTTCATGCGTGAGATGCTGCAAGAGATACTAGTGCAACAGTCAAACGCGTCCATGTTTACACAGAACAAACAATGGAAAAGCAGCGCAATCGAATAAAAAAACCTGTAAAGAACTACTACTGTATGTCTAATATTTCATGTTTGCATCATGGAAACAGGCTGAAAGCTGTGGTTCATTGTTTTCACAGAACATTTATTATTAATAGTCTACTGGTGTTATAACGTCAGTAGTCAGAAAGAGCTTTATTACCAAGTATGTTTACACACACAAGGAATTTGACTTAGTGACAGGAGCTTCCAGTGCAGAAGAAAGTATGGACATAGTGCAAACTAGTGCAGCAGACATAGGAATTACACAGTAGAGATGGAATATAACACCAATATATACATTAATGTAAGATAATTTACAATGTGCGTTTGACAATGTACATTTTCTGATTCGATGTATAAAAGCAGTCATTTTGAAGTTGAAGTACATTTACTGGTGAGCATTTGTCAGTGTAGCCTCTTAATTTCAGAACATATAAAAATGTAGGAATAAGAAAAGTGTTACAGGATGTAGTTGTGTCAGGCAACCTTCTGCAAGCTTATTTAAAAAAGGATTTGTTTAACATTGCATCATGTTGAAATCATGTGTGCTGCCTTAGAATAGAATTCTTTAACTAGAGGCGTTTAATAAATAAAAAAGATATTTGAATCATGTTGTAGTAAAATTTTTAAGATGACTAGTTTTAAAAAAAATAGTAAAAAAAACGAGAAGAATCGGCAAGCGTTCTGCAAAAAATCTATTTGTTTTTTTTTACCAAAACTCCGACTCAACGCCCTACTGGGAGTCAGACGGCCCAACTTAGCACGATCGTCGGACTGATGTGGGCAGGTCCCCTACCCTCTTGATGCCAGTGCAAGCAGGAGCAGAGTTTTTATTGATAGAAACTTCAGCTCAACTGACTTCAAAGGCTCAAATGGGCCCTGCTGTATTGCCGTGAGCACTAGAGTCAGGTCCCTAGAGGGTATAGAGGGGGGCCATGGAGGATTAAGCCTTCTTGCCCCCCTAAGGAAACTGATGACCAGGTCATACTTCCCTACCGACTTCCCTCTCAAGGGGTCATGGTTATCAGCAATCGCAGCGACATAGACTTTATGGGTGGAGGGAGACAGCCTTTGCTCCAACGCTTGCTGCAAGAAGGAGAGCACAACTCTGATTGGACATCGTCGGGGGCCTTCTCAATGAGAGGAACACCACTCGTCCCGTCCAGGGACCAGACATGAAATTTCCAGAGGCAGAGGTCGCTGGTCGTTGATGTACGCCAATGGTTGCAGTGTTGTCCATGTGGACCAGCACGTGCTTGCCTCGTAAGCACTCTTTGAGACGGTTCAAGGCAAGGTGCACTGCTAACAACTCTTGGCAATTGATATGCCACTGCAGTTGGGGGGCCATCCACACCCCTGGGACTGCTTGCTTGTTGTACGTGGCACCCCAGCCGGTGGTGGAGGCATCTGTGGTACCACAGAATGCTAGAGGACTTTGTTTTCTAGGGGCACTCATGCTCTAAGAAGAAATGCGACGGTATGACCACGGGGTGAAGGAATTGGCAGCAGGGCGTGTGAGTGGACACCATCGAGTGCCGCACTGCCACACCCACCTCGGGAAGGCCATGGAAGACAGGGCTGAAGCGGTCGCAAATGAAGCAAAACCCAGCGGCGGTGGACTCCCGCCAGCAGCTGACTATCCCGGGAGACTCTGAAATTTTCAGTGGGACCGACGTCATGCATTTGAAAGACTTCCAGAAGCTAAAAATGTCTGTTCGACCGAATCGAAATCCATACCGAGAAAAGAGATTCTCTGCATCTGGGAGAGTTTGCTCTTCTCCCAGTTGACCCAAAGCCCCATATTGGCTGAGGTGCCTGAGCACCAGGTCCCTGTGCTCTCTTAGGGGAACAAGAGACCCCCTCCACAAACTTTCGTGCAGGAAAACATGATCAGCATGAAGGGCAGGACCTTGTACTGATATGCATGTCATTCGGACGAGAAAAAAGCGGCACAGCGCAGCTGAATCTTCCTCTCCAAAGAGCTCCGGCTCACCCCCGATGCAGCGATTGACATCCGATCGTCGGGAGGAGCCTCAAAGGATACGGCTGGTACGCTCCTTTCAGAGGGCCCAGCACGCTCCATTGGTAGCTCAACTGGTTGCGGAGTGCAAGAGGAGCGATGGTCCCCCGAAGGTTGGTTCCCTGAGGGGGTCGCCACCACTGTGATCCTCAGACCACCCGAGCTACTGCATGAAGTAGTCCTCCCCTGACTTCTGCCAAGAAGACAGAGGCACCGGAACTCCACCCCTTTTGATGTAATGGAGCCTGGTCCGCATCGCCGAGATGGTCATCTTCCCGCAATCCATGAACACAACCTCAGCGTGCTTAACGCCCAAGCACGTGAGGCAGTGGTCTTGACCATCACCCACCACCAAGTAATGATCGCATCCAGAAACGCATGGGTGAAACAGCATCTATACCACGAAAAGCTTAATATGCGCTGCCTCTGCTGCCTATTTGTACTCACGCTGCGATCAGTGGCAGCTGGATGCAATCAAGTCAAGTCACCTTTATTTATATAGCACTTTTAACAATACAGATTGTGTCAAAGAAACTGAGGACTCATCTGGTTCCTGTGGTCTTGTCCCGGTGGCCGTCTGAGACAAGGTCTTTACAGGGGATCTGTATCTGGGGCTCATCTAGTTGTCCTGGTCTCCGCTGTCTTTCAGGGCTGTGGAGGTCCTTTCTAGGTGCTGATCCACCATCTGGTCTGAATACGTACTGGATCCGGGTGACTGCAGTTACCATCTGATCTGGATACAGACTGGATCTGGTGGCTACGGTGACCTCGGAATAAGAGAGAGAAACAGACCAATATTAGCGTAGATGCCATTCTTCTAGTGATGTAGCAAGTACATCGGGTGTTATGAGAAGTGTTCCGGTTGACCTAGTTAATGCAGCATAAAAATCCTTTAACGGATTTGAATATTAGAAGTGTATTAGTGTGTTATGTGTAAGCCAGGTTAAAGAGATGGGTCTTTAATCTAGATTTAAACTGCAAGAGTGTGTCTGCCTCCCGAACAATGTTAGGTAGGTTATTCCAGAGTTTGGGCACTAAATGGTCAAGTCAAGTTTATTTGGACAACACTTTTCACGATACAAATCATTGCAAAACAACTTTACAGCCAATTACAGTTCTCATATTTAGTAGTAGATTATCAGTGGTGACTGTCGGTTTATGTACATATGGCAGAAATGTAAGGAAAAATCAATTTAAGACGTAATAAAACAGACGATGAAAACTATTAACAGTAATTATTATATGATGTAATAAAACTTATAGCAATATGTGGTAGTTCTGTATGTTGTTTCCTGGTTGGCATCATCTGAGTTCCTCTGAGGGGTTGCATCATCTCTTATCAGGTGTTCTGGATCCAGACTGANCTGAGGGGTTGGCATCTTCTCTTCTCAGGTGTTCTGGATCCAGACTGAATCTTGTGTAAATCCTAGTTACAACAACATAGAACCAAATCAGCTAATTAACGTATCCTCTGCTGTTCAACCAAGCAAATTTTTTGTTAAACCCCAACGAAGAATAATAATGTGCATTTATCAGATTATGACTGCAGTAAAAGTTTATGAGATGCATTATTTGAATGCTTGCCAAAGAGATGTGTCTTTAATCTAGATTTAACAGAGAGAGTGTGTCTGAACCCCGGACGTTATCAGGAAGGCTATTCCAGAGTTTGGGAGCCAAATGCGAAAAAGCTCTACCTCCTTTAGTGGACTTTGCTATCCTAGGTACTATCAAAAGTCCAGAGTTTTGCGACTTTAGGGAGCGTGATGGATTGTAGCGTGGTAGAAGACTAGTTAGGTATGCAGGAGTTAAACCATTAAGGGCCTTATAGGTAATTAATAATATTTTGTAACTGATACGGACTTAATAGGTAGCCAGTGCAGAGACTGTAAAAATTGGGGTAATATGATCATATTTTTCTTGACCTGGTAAGGACTCTAGCAGCTGCATTTTTGGACTACCTGTAGCTTGTTTATTGAAGATGCAGGACAACCAGCTAGCAGTGCATTACAATAGTTCAGTCTAGAGGTCATGAATGCATGAACTAGCTTTTCTGCATCAGAAACAAGTAACATGTTTCGTAACTTGGCAATGTTTCTAAGATGGAAGAATGCTGTTTTTTTAACATGGGAAATATGATTTTCAAAAGACAAGTTGCTATCTATTATAACACCCAGATTTTTGACTGTAGAAATAGTAACAGTACATCTGTCTAGTTGCAAATTTTAATCCAAGAGATTCTGTGTACTGTCTTTTGGTCCAATAAGTAATATCTCTGTCTTAATAGGAGAAAATGATTGGTCATCCAATCTTTTACATTTTTAACACACTCTGTTAGCTTAGATAATTTAGAAGTTTCATCTGGTCTTGTTGAGATATATAGTTGAGCATAACAGTGGAAACTAATCCCGTATTTTCTAATAATATTACCAAGGGGCAACATGTATATCGAAAATAGCAGAGGACCTAGGACAGTATCCCTCTGCATCTACCTCACCCTCATACAGACACACGTCTAGTTTATTACATTAGTTCCAGGCTTTTCACCTCGTGTCAGCAACAGAACGACAGCAGTGAAGAGTGTGACAAGGTCGGAGCAGGGCTCACAGTCTAACCAGATTACACGGAAATTAGGCGAGCATGCACGTTTTCACTGATGCTTGAGAAATGTGCTTTCAGCTCAGTTGAGTGTGTGTTAAACCACAGGATGACAAGACTGTCTGCTCTTATGTCCTTGTGAGCTTCATTACAACATGTTTTTTTAATATGTTTATATGGTACCACATTACTGTACTGTATAGTAAGATTGGGAACCAAGAACCAATGCTTATTGAGAAAAAATACCAGAACCAAGTTGACGTTAACAATTCTCCCACATGCATTCTTCCATTTATTCAGTGATGCTAAAACAGAGCAAAACAGACAGCACAAGAAGTGTTGTCTAATTACAGAACGAATTACTCTATTGGGCCACTTTTTTAGGTTTAATAAAAAGCATATAAAGCAATCCTTGTCATCTGATTCGAGAACAAATGACTCATATGAGCTGATTCTTTTAAGTGAATCAAAAACATACAACACAATCAGTGCAGTCTAATTCCTAAACGAATCACTCTTTTGAGTTTGTTCTATTTAGTTAAAAAAATATGCAATGCGGTCAGTGTAGTTCAATTCTAGAGCAAATTAATTTCATGAGACAATTATTTTAGTTAATCAAAATCATACAACACAACCAGTGTAGTCTGATTCCCAAACAAACCACTCTTATGAGTCTCATCCGTTTAGTGAATTTAAAATTTACAATACAGTCAAGTGTAGTTCGATTCCAGAACAAATTACTTTCATGAGCCAATTTTTTTAGTGAATCTATACATACAACGCACTCAGTGTAATTTGATTCCTGAATGAATGACTCTAATCAGTTGGTTCTTTTTATTGAATCAAACACAAATAGCTTACAACTGTGAGACCTAAATCAGTGTAGTTACATACTGGTTGTTCATATGACAATAGCTAAAGGTTATACTTTTAGTGTGGTCTGATTCCGAATCAAATCACTCTTATGAGTCAGTTATTTTACTGGGGAAAAAAACAACGCAATCAGTATAGCTCAATTCTGGAAAGTATTACTTGTATGGGCCGATTCTCTTTGGTGAAACAGAATCATACAACACAACCAGTGAGGTCCTATTCCCAAACAAATCACGGGTGTCAGTTCTTTTTAGTGAATCAAAACCAGTGAAAAGGGTTCCTTGAGGTTCTATATAGAACCCTGGGGTTCTGTACTTGGCCAATAGAACCTTTTACCAAAAAAATGGTTCTATGTAGAAACCTTGGAGAACAAAGAACATTTTTTATTAAAATGGTTCTATAATTCATGTTTTAGGACTGAAGCGTAAACTAAAGATTACACAATAATTATAAGCATATACAACACATTCACAAAGCTTTTTGAGTCAAGACCCAGGAGAATGACTGTTGTAGTCTAAAACAAGAGTCAACAAATATTAATATCTAGTCAATGTATGATTTGAGCTTTTTATGCAAGTTCGTACATTATGAAACTTATATTTCCTAATACATTATATTTAGCTTTTTGACGAATCATTTTGTGAAATAAATAAACTAACAATGTGTTTTCTTTGTTTTGTACCGGACAATATTGTGATGGTTTAATCCAACCAGAAGGGGGCATTAAAAACAAATAATCGTAAAAATGCCCTCTGGTGGCGTATATGCGTTGCATCATCCTTATTGGTAGATTGGCGAAGATGAACCTCGAGTCGCGACCAGCTCGCGACATTGACGGTTAATTTTTCAAACTGAGGAGTCCGCCATTTCTGGCCGTTCATACCCTCAGGTAAGTTTTTACATGTTTTAAATCATATTACTGAAATATTTAGTATCATCAGTTAATATTTCTGTTTTGTTAGAGTAGCCCTTGTGTTAAATAGTGATACTAGGAGCAAAATGGATCATATTTACCTCAGTTAAAATACTGCTGTGTAGAACTGACGGTCTTCGTCAGCCGTCGGTTCACAAACCCCTGTTAAACTGATTTTGCTCCGGTTTTTAAATGAATTAATTTACAGTCTCCCTTTATTTCCTTGTCAATGTTAATTAAATTGTCAAAAACAATAGGACAGCTGTGTTATAAGGAGACATGCTTTGAGACGAGCGTGAATTTTAATTTCAATGAAGCTCGCTCGCTGTTCATTAACGGTGACTTAATTTAACGATAGACGCTGATTCAAATAAAAGTGAACTGGGTGGAAGGCAGAAGGGTATATAATATGTTAATGGCTGTCGCAGTTTCACACGTACTCAGTTTGCGGTGAGAATTTTCCCCAGGCCTATGTTAACAGGTTTAGAAGTTCTTAACTTTGGCCTGCGAGGTCCACTTTCGTTTTCGTTTCGTTTTGAGCTCCAACACGATCAAACTGTTACTTTTCAGTAATCCTGAAGATCTCGATTAGCTTGTTCAGGTGTGTTTAATTAGAGTTGGCGCTAAACTCTGGCAGGAAAGTGGACACGGATGGCCACATTGATGAATTTCCGGCCGGCTGCATTACAACTGAGGCACGGTTACGTTCAGCCACAAACCCATGTTACGGTGATGCCGCCGCTGAAGTTAAAGTGACAGCGCAGGTAATTTAGCATTCAAATGTCCTAAGCCAAAAATGTTTAGATTTGTTTTAATGCATCGTTGGTTGTGAAGTGTTATTTAGCTCTGTTTTTCCTTTTTTTCACCTCGTAACCATGGGTTGATAATGTTCAGTTAGTGACACTTTTGCCACTGGCTTCAAAATATAAACCTCATTGATGCAAAAGAAAGTTTCAGAGGTACACATGAAATTTTATAATTGTTCATTTTGTGATGTTGTTAAGTTTCAACTCACGAAGTATCTAACTCACCTGCAAGTGCAACATAACCACCAAGCAGATTTTAGTGTTACCTGTAACATTGAAGGATGTTTTAGAAGATATAAAACTGCTGCAAGAAAGAACCAGACTTGGCGAAGAACATGGAAACATCTCTAAATGAAATTGCCCCAAACATCATCAGGAGTGCAAAAGAAGGAAGTCAAAAAAAACTCTATGCCAATCTCATTGGACCAGCAGAGGAAACCACACAAGGTAACTACACCATATATTTTCCCCCATCAAACCTATCTGTTCCATGCCCAGTTGCCTTGTCTGCATTGTCAATGTAAAGGTTGTAGCACCTATAAAATGTATGAGTGAAAACATGTATTTAAATAATGTCAGTATTAATGGTATAGTTTACCCAAAAATGAAAATTCTGTCATCGTTTACTCACCTCTTGTCATTTCAAATCTGTATGACTTTATTCTTCAGAACACAAAAGAAGATATTTTGAAGAAGGATGGTAACCGAACAACAGCGGTTCACCTTTAACCTATATTGGATTTGTGTCCATACAATTCAAGTGAATGGGTACGAGTGTTGTTCGGTTACCAACATTCTTCAAAATATATATTTTTGTTATCCTGAAAAAAGAAAGCCATATTGGTTTGAAATGATGAGAGAGCGAGTGAATGATGACAGAATTTTCAATTTTGGGTAAACTATCCTTTAAATTGATTTCTGTACCTAATGTACAATAATTTCTATCTGTTTGTAGGTCTTGTTAGGAATGCTGCACTCATATTATAAATGCGCGAGCTTTATTTGACGACTTGTGGACTGTTCAACCGCAACACCCGCTGACTGCAATGATAGAGCTTGGAATAGCCAGGACAATTTTTTATATAACTTAAAAAGATTAATATTTACCAAGATAGGTTGCTATAATTAGACTATGTATAGATAAGGGAATAACATCCAGTGGGGCGGCACATCAGCTCCACAACAGTAATTATGAGTCTTGTTGGTTCTTGCGTGTCGCATGCCTAGTTGTCATATGTGTTGTCACAATTCAGTCACAAGAACAAAAGAACCAATGAGATTCAAAGTAATCAAAGTGGATCTGACGTGGTAGCATTTTGAATGTTCTTCAGTTATCAGTAATGTTGACATTCAAACACTTTACAAAGCTTGGAAGAGCCAGGATATTATTAAATATAACTCAGATTGTGTTGAACTGAAGAAAGAAAGTCTAGGTCACATCTAGGTTGGCTTATTGGTGAGTAAAGTATGGGGTAATTTTAAGTCTATTTG
Source organism: Sinocyclocheilus anophthalmus (assembly GCA_018155175.1). Lineage (NCBI taxonomy): Eukaryota > Metazoa > Chordata > Actinopteri > Cypriniformes > Cyprinidae > Sinocyclocheilus > Sinocyclocheilus anophthalmus. Next base: position 267,082 of record JADLZN010000683.1, on the reverse strand, counting down.
ATGACTTCTGTTAATTGGTGAAAAGCACTCAAAAGGTAAATGTTTGTTTTACAGGAACCCAAAGGTCCTACACCAACCATCATGTTCAACGGCTCTCCTGATCCCCTCAAGTCTGAAAGTGTCCGCATTATAATGGACAACGTGAACATTATAAGAGAGGCAGACATTGACATGACACAGACTGTGGAATGCCTGTTTGCAGTCTACTTTCTTTTCAATGTGCAATACCCGGTTGCCATTAAGCACACAATGACTTTTATTCAAAAATATATGCTTAAACTTAGATGTCGCAATGACACAAGAACACCAATACCAGTACTAAAAATGTACAGTCAACTTGTGTAAATTGTAGTGCTGTTTAATAGATGTTTCAGTTGTTCATGTATTGTTTTTATCTGCATTGATTTGTTTTTCCTCATTTCAGAGATACATGTATAAGTTAAGTACTGTTTATGTATTGTATGTACATATACAAGCTTATGTATGTTTATTAAAAAGTGAAAATGCTGAAGTGAAATAATTAAAACTAAATGGTTGAATGTAATTAAACATTTTAAATGTAAAATAATTTAAAGTTTTGCTGTCTAATACAGAATATACAGAGGTGCAATTTTAAATCTGACGCTATTTTTGTATAATAAATTGAATAAATTTAAACTTTGAATTTTCTGGATTGGTTATATTTTCTTATTATATAATAAATAACTTTTAATAATAAAGAACCCTTAAATGGTTCTAAAAAGAACAATCTAACTTGGATTCAAAGAACCATTTGGGGTTCTTTTTAATGAACCCATTAAAATAGTTCTATATAGAACCATTTTGGGGTTCCATATATGAAGCGGGTGATAGAACCATTTCTGGTTCTAAATAGAAACATTTCTTCTAAGTGTGTAGTTTGATTCCTGACTGAATGACTCTGAGTCAGTTCTTTTTAGTGAATTTACTTAGTTACCTCATCATTTGACAATGGAGTCACATTTCTTTTTTTCCCAAATGTTTATTCCTTAAAATTAGAAAAATAATAGTTGATGTGTCTATTATGGAACCAGAATTGGAATTGTTAAGTTCTTAATGATTCCCATCTCTTTTGAATAAGCACTGTTTTTGATGGATTGTTCCTTCTGGGTAAGTGTAAATTGCAGTGTTTCTGTCGGCTCTCAGGTGTCAGTGATGTCCTGGTGGGGCTGGACAGAGAGGGGGGTGGGTCAGCGCCTCCCTGTGTCCCCTATGTCCTGTCTGCTTGCTGACAGGGAGGGCACGGCCCATTCTGACCCCTGGCTCTCGCTCGCCTGAGGTGGCTAACTTCATTTCTGCAAAATTGAGTTAGAGCCCAGATTATCCCTGCATATTCAGCAGCCCTCCCTGTTTCATCTTCCACCTACACACCCGTCAAATCAACACACACACTATTTCAGATACATATTCATGTTTACCGACCTTGAAATAATGCCATATACACTATATATTTTTATGCAGACAATGTTTGGGACAGAGCTCACATTTATTCGGCGTACTTGACAGGATAGCTGTCATATGTACAGATTCCTTGTGTGTTTTTAATAAATCAGCTTTACCAGAGTTGTGCAATGCACCATAAATCACTTATTGTCTTGATGCAGACAATTTTACAGGATCTCCCATCTTTCGTCCTCCGTTGCCACTGTGTGTGTGTGCGAGGAGCACCATGCCTCATCTCGCCTCGGCTCTTATGAAAGCTTTATTGGATTCCACCATCCCTGAAGGGAAAACGCTTTAAATGTCTTTGCAATTATACCTCTAATAACAGCGCTGTGCACTTGGGCCAAGCCAACGATAAGGAACTGCAAGTTAGTCAGTCAATAGAGGAACTATTAATCTCTGTCACCTGCCTGTCAAGATGAGTCGGGCAACAACAGAGGCGTCTCTTGACCTATGTTTGCGTCCTGGCACTGTTGAGGAAGTCAGTCAGAGCATCAGTCTTTATCGGCGAGGGTGGCGTATGTCTACGGACCAGAGGAGAGAATTTTAAAATGCTCTCGCGGGACCCGCTTTAGGCTGAAGCGTTCAGACAGGGAGATGAGGAGAGATGGTTGTGAATGCAGACGATTATTAGTTGCCACCGTTTGTAATTTGCTCTGGCCTTATATGCTCACCGGCGTGACATCACCTGTCTCTTGTTCTTGACATCGCCTCCATATTGTTAAAACGTGCCCTGAAGCAGTTATCTACTAATATGCAAATTGAGATAGATATCTATTTTCTGAAGTAGGCCTGTTTCAATAACGATTTTAACATATAATTCATCTTAAAATGGTAATTGTAAACCTGTATGAATTTATTTCTTCCATGGCACACAAAAGGAGATGCTTTGAAGAATTTATTTTTTGTGGCGAACAGATCAAAATGTAATGGTAGCTACTAAAATTCTGGGTTCTCTATCGCGATTTTTTACCTCACGATAAATGGAAGCTTTAGTGCAAGTTCTACCGGGAAGACTTAATGCTACGTCATGCATTACATTTAGATCTAGCCAACCACTCAAGACTCAACACATTCTCTACTCACTCTTTCTTACGTTCGCAGATGCTGACATTAACGTTCACCTCCATCCTCCCCACCACCACCAGGTCAGCCCTTGTCCATGCATCGGGTGGTAGGCTCCGCCCCTGCCTTCTTCTTCAGACAGGAACAGCTAGAATCCACAACCCTCCAGATTCGAGTTATAGATGGGGCCTACGCCAAAGAACTCTATCATTATTGTTTCTATTAGCTGTTTATTGTTAAATAAATACTATTGATTAATTTTCCCTTGGAATCGTCCTAGCAACCCAACCAATGATCTTATTGCAAACATTTTGCATTTGTTTAGGGTTTTTTTTCCTTTACAATTTTTTGACCCAGACTTCTTTAATCATTTGCTCCAATCCCCTTAAGCTCCGCCCCTTCGACTGCAAGCTCGCTTTCAGATCTGCTTTCATCTAATCAACAACTGATGGATTGATGGACAGTTTTTCTTTTTCAATAATCAGTTTCGCTCAAATGTACGTCACAATATGGAAGAAAACATCTGTCGCCTCTTCCGTTTGATCACAACTTTAAGAGCAAACATATTTTTGAATATAGTAAATGATTTTGAACAATTTTTATATACTAACTTAAAAACTAATTTATACATATATTTAAAAAAAGATATACAAGGTATTGCATCTATGAATTGTTATTAATTTTTTTTAAAAACTGAATTTCTTTGCACATACACGCATATTCATACTTGTCAGGTCACAACGCGTATTGACATCGACCAAGTGACACCGAAGAACTGGTTCAACAAGTCTCATAATTGAACAAAATGTGGCAAGTTTTAATATGCAGGAATTTAAACAAGCATCCTGTCATATCATTCTTTCTTTCTCTCCTTCTTTCTTTGTGTCTTTTCTTCCTCCCATCTTCTTCTGTGCGTTCTTCTGATGGGCATCCACTTTCTTGTTTCCATTTCTCATTCCTGGATCAAACAGTCATCATGACCAACCCTTGTTCTTTCCCATATCCCGTCTCACCGTGACCTTCCTCGCCTTCTCTCTCTGTTTGATGAGTGGAATGCGATTTGAAATTGCCCCCTGCTGCCACAGTTCTCTTAAATGTCTGTGTCACGCAGGCCCCGAAAGATGGATAGGAGAAAGAACTAAGAGTAAAGCAGATGAAGAGAGAGGGGAAAAAAACATGATATAGATGATTGCTGCTGCAGTTTACATAATGAAATGTGTGACCTGAAGGGTCTCTATATATGGAAATCTTTTGGAGATATTTGTTGTGATCTTTACAGATTTTATAAAGGTCACCTGGTGTTGTGAGAGCAAGCTGAAAGGGAGTTTGCTGTGTTAGTGCTGATCATAATGCCAGGGCACATCGTGACCCCTGAAAACAAACAGACTGTTGAAATGTAAGATACAGGACAAGAGCGAGAGAGAGATAAACAGAGAAGGGAAAAATTCAGTGGGTACGCCAAAGAGAAAGCACTGCAAGGTATAACACTATGTTCCATCCAAGACATTCCACCTTTCTCCATTCATTTTTAATGTGCCATATATCTCTGCTACACTGGAACATGACATCTACCCTGAAGTGTGGGAGACTTTCATCTGGATTCTGCGTGCCATGTGTGTGTGGGTGTTGTGTTTGTGTGTGTGTGTGTGTGTGTGAGTGTGTGTCCTGGTCTCTCTGGTAATAGAAATAGATCTAGAGGCCTGTGAATAGCAATAACTTTCGAATGTGTATTTATGTCAACGAGGCTACAGATTTGCACGTGCATAACGAATGAAAGATTAGGACAGAAAGCATAGTGCTTTAAGACAGGGTGTATGATGTCTCGCGCTCATTCACACACACACACACACACACTTACACACCCCTTCCATCATCTGTGCTGTAAAAGTTAAATGCCTTGGGCCGTCCCCGCTCGGCTCTAAACGAGGTTGAACGTCATTGTTTGACTGCCGCTGTAAAAACAGAGTGCCTCACTCATTCTTCCACTTATCACTTCATCCCTCCATCTGATCCCTCCACTCTATATCTCGTAAATCTGCTATCCTCATGCACCTGCTCTCCTTCCACTTCATATATATCCATATCATAGTCATTTATTCTTCCCTGTTTTCAATGTTAGCTTTACAGCTTTATTGTCGTTCGCATATGCACTTTTTTCTTTCATTTTATCCTCTAATTTCTCTTTTTGTCTTCCTATACCCTTAACCCTTCTCATATCCCCCTTTCTTTGTTATTTATTTATTTATTTGTTTTGCAGCAAGTGCTTTATCACATTTGGGAATGCATGCTTAAAGAGATGTGAATTTATGCAAATGTATGGCTGAAAAATTAGTATTCACCTTCTCGCAAAGTACAAAGAACAGCGGCGACTCGTTACAATATTTCCCTTTGTTATGAATCTGCAGAATAATAATTAAGAATGATTTGTGGACTGAGCAAAAATGTTTTTTCTTTTAGTGGTTAAATAACTCATAAGACTTCACCTAGACCCCAGCTGATATTCAGCAGTCTGGCTGATTAGACTCCTGCGTAATTTCACCCAGTGGCAGTTTTTAATCATACCACAGTTAGCTGCCAGCACTTATTTACCCAATTGCCACTGTGCATACACCCATGTTTTTCTCTATAAGATTGTGCTTGCATATGAGTATGTATTGAGAAAATATGCATGTTTTTATGTTTGTAAGGATCATTGTGGAACTTTATGTACAGCTGCATACTGTACATGTTTTTTAGCAAACAAAATCTAAAAATATTTGACAGTGAAATGAGTGCCATTGCCACCCTGAAGGACCTTCTGTCACATTACAGTGCTGACACCGATGATGCAGACTGCAGTACACGACCCTGCTGGGGTCAGAGGTCATGCAAGAGGGGTCACTGCAGACTCTATGCCCTGACACAGTGATTGACAGATGAGTATGTCTCTGCAGCATAGGTCAAGATGCACAGTGTGCCACTACAGCGGGTCAACTGATGCAGCACTTGGCTGACGCAGCAGGTATGATTTCTACTTACTCTTAACCCCAAATTCAACTCCTTGGTCCGTCCTGCTGCGGAATAACATAAGCTGTGTTCGCCGTCACTGTCCTGAACAGTGGATATGGCATAAAACAATAGAAAAGTTCATTCACAAAAACCATTCAGTTGATATCCTGGCGTTGCTCATTAAAACCTACAACAACTTGAGCCACACGTATGTGGTATAGTTGTGTACATTAACCAATAACTCCAAGAAAACCCTAACTATTTTTAAAAATATACTACATAAAAAGATCGCTCCACCCAACACAACCCTCCCCAGTTCCAAAAAACCCACACAAACAGGCTCACCACACTCTCACATTTTCAAACAAACACCAAATAAAAAATGACATAAATACATAAAAAACCCAAAAAAACGACATCACTTTCACCATTCACAAAAAATAGGGAGTTCACTAAGAATAGATGAAAAAGAAGGGAGAAGGGGGGAGGTTTAATAAACCATGGAAAGAGGGGATAGGGGGGTGAGGGGTTAAAAGAGGAAAACACACAAAGGGAGAAAAAAAAAGGCAAACCTAAGAAAAAACGCGATGAGAGGTAAAAGAAAATTAAAAATACCTCCATATAAAGGGAGAGAAGGTGGTAGAAAAAGGGAAAAAAGAAACCAATAACAACACACCCCACACTAGAGGGGTTTGGGGTTATGTTCCATACCCCCAAAAAAAAAAAAGGGAATCAGATAAAGGTGGAGGGGTAATCAGCTAAAGGGGGAGGAAACAACCAAAAAGTATACTAGTATTACACAGGTGGGGGGAGAAAACATAGAGGAGGTTCATTAAAACAACCCAGATAAAAAATACAGGTATCCATGTGACGAGAGAATGAAAGGAAGTAAAAGGGAAAACGACACCCTTAAACGATTCAATCAAAAAAAATCGGGGGGGGAACGGCAAGCGAAGGTCACCTGTCAGGGATATCCCCGCAAATTCAAAACACCCTGAGTCCGAATTCGAAAAAAAGATACACCAACACTAATGTAGGAGAGCTAAAAAAAAGACTAAGACGATACAAAGAAAAAAACAAAATAGAAAATTCATCTGAATAAGAGAGGCACTGAGACTAAGTGAGGATAAAAGGGATGAAGTAAATAACAGAAGAAGGGAGAAGAAAAAAAGAAGAAAAGAGAAAAAGAAACTCAGGAAAAACTCTAGGGGCTCAGAGGAACAAAAGTGGAAAGAAACTCAGGAAGGGGATCAAAGGACCCCACAAAGGGAAACGAGAATATGTACAGAGAGCAATAAGAATTAGAAGCAAAAAAGAGATCGGAGAAGAGAGAAAGAGAGGATGAAGAAAACACAACTCGACAAGAGAGAGAAACAAGAAAAAAACAACACACTCGAAACTGCTAAAAAAAATAAAAAGAAGGGAAATAGAGGAATAAGAAAAGCGCAATATGAGGAAAAGGAAGAGTGGGTGACGAGTAGAAAGAGGGGGAGATGAGGTTAAAATGGGGTTGAAGGGGAGGTGTGGGGGTTGAGTGTATGGTTAAAGGAGGAGTGGGAATAAGGGTGGATAAAAAGGGAGGTGTTGGGGTGTGGGGGGGGTAGGGGATAGAGGGGGAAGAAGATAAAGTTAGGGGACAGATAGTGAACAGAGAGAGAAATGAGGGGGGGTAAAGGAGAGTGGAGGTGTACATTCTCAGAGGGGAATATTATGTGTTGTTGGAGATTGGGATGGGCACACTCCTGACTAAAGGGGGGTATGGAGAGGTGAGTGATTGGAGGAAAGGAGGACGGGAGAGGAAAGGATCAGGGGAGGGAGAGATGGAAATGAAAAGAGATAATGGCTAGCAGGTATGGGGGGCGTTCTGGGGGATTAAGCGAAGTACGAGGGAAAAGGTCAAAGAGTGAGGATGGGGAGAGGACGGGGGGAGGGGGATGGGAGAAGATAGGGGAAGGGGTTAAAGCGAACTTACGTGGGTGTTGGCTCGCATATCATGCTTCGAACGAGCGTCAGTTCCGTCCTTATTGGCAGTGGAGAGAACGCCTTGCGTCAAGAGACCATTAGAAATGTGCGTGCCACACCTTATACTATCCTCTCCTCTATTTCGCACTTCTTTATTCTATACTTGTCCGCCACACCAACTTACTGCCCCTCATCCCTCATCTCGACATTGGCTCGTTTTTAATTATCTGATGTTTCACTTTTTGGATTGTCCCTGGTTCGGCGGTTCACATCTCTGCTCTTGAAATCATTGTTCGGAAGCTCCTGCGACATCGTCTTCCTGACTGCGTTTTCTTAACCGCTCATCTCCACCTCCTTACTGGCTCGTCGTGTCGGACGCCTGTGACGCGTCTCTCTCTCCTCACCTTCCTTCCTGTCCCCCCCCTTCCACATCTTTCTCCCTGGAATATTCCTTTCCTGCGTGAAGAGGGATATCTCGGCGTTCCTGCCTTTCTCTTTTTTTTTTTTCCTTTCCTTTCCTCCCTTCCTCTCCTCATTCCTCTTCTTCTTCTCCCTTCCCCCCTCTTCTCCCTCCCCCCTCCTCCTTTCCTTCCCCCTCTTCTTCTTCTCTTTCTTCTTCTCTTCCCCCTTTTCTCTCTCTCTCCCCCCCCTCCTTTCCTCTTTCCTTCCTCTTCCTTTTCCACCCCCTTCTTTCTCCTTCACCCCTTCCCTTCCCCTCCCTCCTCCTTCTCCCCTTCTTCCCCCCCTTTTTTTTTTTTTTTTTTTTTCCTCCCCTTTTCTTGTCTTCTTTCCCCTTTTCTAGTCCATTTCCCCCTATTTTCTTCCCCTTTTTCTTTTTCTTATTTCTCCCTTTTTTTCCCCCTTTTTCTTCATCCCTCCTTTTCTCCCTTTCTTCCCCTCTCTTTTCAATCTATTCTAGTCCACCTGCTCCTTCTTTTCCTTTATTGATCCCATAATAATTCTCGCCCCTTTGTAATCTACGTGCTGCCATCTGTACATTTTTTGTAACATCTTTGCCATGTGTAATAATAAACGGTCAAGTAAATTATATTTCCACTGAAATACAATATATAAACTAAAAAGGCTATTTCTGTGTGTAAAAATGAAACCATGGAACTGTATCTAAAAAGAATAATGGGCAATAAATTATATATATTTATTTTGACTTCTTTTTTTATTACATTATATATCAAATATTGTTTAGAGGTTTGGGGTCAGTTAGACTTTCTTTTATTAAGCAAGGATGCAGTAAATTGTGAATTAAAGACATTCACAATGTTACAAAAATTATTATATTCAAGAGATTTGAAATTGTCACTATTAACTTACCATGCATATTTCTAGCATATTGGCTATTTATAAGTCCTTATAAAGCACATATTAATGTCTTACTCTGCAAGACCTTATTCTAGTTGATGCCATAATAACACGCAATACCCCATACATAGCTCCTTAACAACTACTTACTAACTAGTAATGGTGCAGCAAATAGGTGTGTATTGCACTGAAAACCTCTTAAGCTGTTTCCATCCATCTAGAATGTTATACCACGTTAATCAGATATAAACTTCTCAATCCCATAAATAATAAGCTTGTTGTGTCTTCAGATATTGGTCCATGTGTGACCCGAGCCCACAAAACCAGTGCGGCGCTGTGAAGTACCCAGTTGATAGTTTGTAGCACTCGCCAAAAATACATTGTAGGGTCAATTACAGATTTTCTTTTATATGCCAAAATCATTAGGATATAAGTACAGATACTGTTCCCTGAGATATGTTGTAAATTTCTAACCGTAAAAATTAAACTTATTTTGATTTGAATATTCCTGCTAAGAACTCCATTTGGACCGCTTTAAAGGCGTGTTCGCAGTATTTGGATTTTTTTTTTTTTTTTTTGCACCTCAGATTCCAGATTTCAAATAGTTATATCTCGGCCAAAAATGGTCAGATCCTAATAAACCATACATCAATGGAAAGATTATTTATACAGCTTTTAGCTGCTGTACAAATCGCATTGTGGAAATTGCACTATGTCGGTTTTGTGGTCCAGGTCACACCACACACCCCACACACAGATAGATAGATAGATAGATAGATAGATAGATAGATATATAGATATATAGATAGATAGATAGAGAGCTACATAGATAGCTAGATAGATAGATATATAAGTATCATGTTACACTGAGACGGGAGTAAGCTTGCTTAAAATTCAGCTTTGTCATCACAGGAAAAATTACAAATAATTACAATTACAAATAAAATAAGAGACTTTTTACAAAAACATTTGAAAAAATCTTACAGACCACAAACAGTAGTGTATATAATTTTTTTGAGATCCCATCAATATTTAGTTACCAAATATTTAGTAACCTAGTGCCAATTTATGCCACAATTAAGCTAAAGTTTAACTTACGCACAGCTGGTGCAGCTGGCCCCTGATGAGAGGAAATCGTAAAAAGAGTGACTGGTGCATAACAGCTGTATATATCTATATCAGATATATCTGTTTCTAAATTAGGAAAGATTTTTGGTAAAAAGCTTTGTTAAAATGTCTGAAAGTATTCTAAAATCCAACGTCTCTTATCTTTTCCAGGTGTATTTGAACCCAAAGAATAACTGTTACCTCATGATTGTGTTGTCTCTGATGTGAGGAGATGTGATAATGAATATGTTTGACAGGTGGGAACGGCAAAGCAGCAGGAATTTGAAACAGTCTAAACTTAACTTAATTGCCAGCTTTTCAAAGCTAGCATTTTTTTTCGCTATCCTCACCTGTAACTTAGCCTCATCTTAACCTCACGAGAACGATAGACAATTAGTGATTTGTGTTTGTGTGCGTGATAATACATCAACAGGCTAAGGTGCACAGCTGTGAGAGAAGGATAACTGGGTTTTATTTCCAACTTGGTGACTTTGATGTGTGGCGATGGCAGGGAGGGGAAGAGAAAATTGGTGTCATTATTCTCCGTGTGCAGGGGAGCCAGCTGGGGACCCCTTCAACAACATAGGCTAATTTATATCTGCGTGGCACTTTCCCGGTTTCTGACAGAGCCCCTCTCTGCTCTCCAGGCTCTCCTGTCCATACTTCTGGGAGTCCTATTGCAGCTAGTACACTGCTGAGTAGGGTAGCGGAGCCCGGGCGCCTCGCGTGGTTATGCGTCGTGCGGCCTGGGGGGCCTGGTGAGGAGCGTCCATTATGGGAACAGCGGATGTTCCGATCGAAGTGTCTGGTCGATGTCTTTGGGGTTGCAAAATTAGAGTGGAGCTATTGCCCGGGGGGGGGGCGGCGGGAGACGGAACGTGGGGTTTTGAAGGGGCGATGTGTAATCGGGGCAGTTGTAATGGAGAGTGACACTTGTTTTGTTTGTAGTGCCGGTGTGGCAGTGTGGTAGGTGTTGGCAGGTCTGTGTGGGAAAGACGGCAGTTAATGCATAGACGATGCAGTTCATGAATGCATCAACGGTAGCCGAAAGAGTTGATAGGTGGGTGATCAGTGGATTGCAGGGGTGTAATCTCCACGGCATCAGAGCACGCAGGATGGAATTTACGCGGTGTAGCTTTGGCTGGTGATGTGCACCCAGGTTTGGATGTTGGTTAAGGGGAGGGCAACTACAGAGTGTACGGCGGGCAGCGAACCCAATGCGGAGGGGGTGGGGGAAAGGTTGGCGGCGCCCATGGTTGGGCAAAAGAGGGCCCCCTGGGGCGCTATCTTGTGGCGCCAGGTGGAAGCTAGGCTTCCTATCTCTGTCGGCCAGCGAGACGGGTAAGATGGTATCAGGACCCCAGCTTGTATGCCAGCGGAGAACCACGGGAGGGGGAGGCTGAGTGCGACTGCATCCAGTGGGGGGGGGAGACAATACAAAAAAATGTGAATTGCGAGAGCTAGGAGTGAGGGGGTGTGGTGATGGGGGGTTACGGGGAGCGAATAAAGAGCGTAAAGGTGAAGGAAGGACACATGGATTCGTTGGCAACATAAGCATAGGAAGAATGGAGAAAAAACGAGGACGAAAAGACGACAAAGGGGAAACGAGGGAGTGGGGGATGAAGTGTGAAGGAAAGCCAGAGGACATCTTTAAAAATGTAAATGACAAAAGCTCATAACAAAATTATTAAAATTAAAATAAAAACTGAAAATATAAAAAAGGGTTATTCAAAATATTAATAAATTCTATAACAGTATATAAATAATATTAAAGTAACACTGAGCTGGTGTAGATTTTCCTGACTTTTTTCATTCCCAGTCATCATTGGGTGTGGATTGTAGGTTGATGAGGCAAAAATGAATTTAAACAATTTTATCATAAGGCTGCAAATGTTTTGATTCAACATGGAGAAAACCTCAGAGATGCAGCATGTTTTCACTCATTAACATCAAGCTAAAGCAGTAGCAAGCATTGTTGTGCTCACACCTTCACAGACACTGTGTAATTTTGTCATTCTTGTGTGTGGAAGAGGTACGGCAGCAAGATTGCAAACTAAAGCATATAGCCTTAATGCTATCATTTCCCGTTTGTTCTTAATTTAGGCTTAGGAGGGGGTGGATCTCTACGGTCTCCAGAATATGAGTGGCAGTAATAGAAATGAATGACTTTTGACCAATAATAGTACTATAACATGTCGCTGCTAAACTTAATAACTGTAAAAACGCTATCATCTACTGCTACAAATATCTTAATAAGTTCAAAATGGCATCAGCATGAAGTACGGTTGTGATCATGCTGAGAGTATTGCCGTCTGTATGTGGATTCTGAGCACGGTTTCATATCTTCCTTGCATGTGTACAGCAGCTGTTGATTTGATCTTCCCTTTCAGCAGCTAATTAGAGTCTTTTAGTCCCTGTGAGAAAAGGTCACTTTCTCCCTCTGCACAGATGCATTAACAAGCCAAGTATTAATACACTCACCTCCATGTACAGGTCAGACTAGAGCAGACAGCTCCTTCAGTTTAAAACAGACTTTTCCCTCCAGTCTCTCCTCCCAATTTAACTCTCAATTAAACCGACTATGCTTTTCATGTTACAAAATGGTCGATGTGCATGCTTGAGTCAGTGTTTTTTTTGTTTTTTTGTCAGTGCAATTCGTAGCATAAAGACAATTGATTTTTAGGTTCAAAATGTCTAATATTTGTGTCCTTCAAACCTTGTTTACACCCTGTTTACAATTGTCTCAAATGCGTATCTGTGACCAAGTTTAATACTTTGTTTTTGTTGTTGTTTTTTAACAGGAATGTTCTCTGATTTCACAACTGAATAAATCACTCACTAAATCACTGTGTTGCTGCAATATGACAAGGCACAAAAAAATGAAAAGGAACCAAAGAAAAGAACTAATTTTATCTTCTTCCTCCATCAGACCTCACTTCTTTTTCCACTCTTGACAGCTCGATTACAATCCTGAGCAACAGAGGAACTGCTTAACCAGTCTGCAACTGTCCTGAACACACATTCATTGTGTTATCTTCTCTGTTCATTCAATTCATGCAAGCAGCCACAATAATTATGCAAAGGGCTGTGCTAGGTTGTTGTTTTTTTACTGTTTTAGCTCATGCTGTTTTCGTCTTCCCAGCAGTATTGATTTGTCTTTGGTTTGTCTGTAGCAAGTACCTATTCTTGTCACAGAGACACTTAGGTGAACATCCCTTTAATTGCTTGCCATCTATTCTGAAATAAACACTGCCCTAGGGTCCTGTCGCCTTTGCATGGTGAGATTTAGTACGAAGAAAGGATGCAAGGTCGTTGTTTTTAAGGAATCAGGAAGGAAAGTATTTTTGCTTGTAAACTGAATTTAATTTTCCATAAAAGCTAGTATTAATTATCCTTACATACATATAGAAACATACCAATACATCCAAATATAAATATAAACATGCACAGTAAAGTGACTTTTCAGTGACTTCAGTAGGTGGTGACTTAAAGGATAGTTCACTCAAATTTGAAAATTAGCTGAAAATGTACTCGCCCTCAGGCCATCCAAGATGTAGATGATTTTGTTTCTTCATTGGAACAGATTTGGAGCAATTTAGCATGACATCATGCTCACCAATGGATCCTCTTCAGTGAATGGGTGCCATCAGAATGAGAGTCCAGCTGATAAAAGCATCACAAGTAATCCACACCACCCCAGTCCACCAATTAACATATTGTGAAATGAAAAGCTGCATGTCCCTCATTAAGACATAGTTAACTTCTTAATCGCTTCTGCCTAAAAAATCGGTGCTTGATCTGTGCAGATTTACTGATTCAGACAGACACCTTTTCACTGGAGCAAACAATATATTCTAAAGCCAAAGGGTGGGGGTGGTTTTGATGTTAAACATCTTAATATGATGTTTTTAGTGACAAATATCGCTCTTCATTTCCCAGATGTTCATTGTGGACTAGAGTACAACGTTAATTTCTTGTGGATTATTGTGATGTCTTATCAGCTGTTTAAAATCTAATTCTGACAGCACCCATTCACTGCAGAGGATCCATTAGTGAGCAATGATGTAATGTTAAATTTCTCAAAGGTCTTGCTAGGCATAGCTAGAAAGGGGAACTTCCAGGCAAGGGGTTGTGAGACAAGTTAGCGCTACTCTGCAGGACACTGCCCTCCAGACCGGTTTGGGAGAACCCGGCATAAGAATGAAAACAAGTGCTGTCTTTAAAGAGAGTCTTTGAGCCATTCACTTCAACTTATTTATCAAAAAAACTGATTCATTTATACGTTACCTATTTCTCATTCTGCGTTGGCTTCACATGGAATTTTTTTTTTTTTTTTGCTGAGCAAAAAAAAGAAAATAAATAACCTAGCTGCAATTGTCAGACCTGGGCTTCCCCTGGACCCAGTTTCTCCTCACGTTGATTGTTCACCTGATGTCCGTGTGTCTCGTCTTGTCCCTCCCATTATCCTGTGTTTTAGCCCCAGCGGAGCAGTCTGTGTGTCGGGTCTACTTTTTTGCTACACTGCTTGGATTGCGTGTGTTACCCCTGTTCCTGTTGTGGCTTTAACCCCGTGATTCTCTCCTTACATACGTTTTGTTAGCCACGTCCCATCGTTTCGTCCAGGGGTGGACTTACCCATTAGGCAAAGGTAGGCGAACGCCTTGGGCCCAAAAGCCAAGGGCCTCCTAAAATGCTTTTCATATACGAGATACGCATTAAGCGCTGACATGAGAATTGTTGCTTTTTACAGTGTTTATCACCACGACAACCGCCTGAGTGTCTGAGTTGAACACACTTCTCGTGTATCCTGCTTGTAGCAAATGAAATATCATGTATCTGTAATTAAATATTGAGCAACAGTGCTTATTATATGTTTATTGTTTTAAATGCTGCTACTTATTCATAAGACCCCAAGTAGAGGACTCATACGCAGTTACATGTTTGGTTGATATAATCCTTAGGTGTGTAAATGCATTATTGCCTTTTCATAATTTTTTCAGTTTTATTTTGTAGTTAAAATAACTAAAAATAAATGGATTTTAAAGTTTAGAATTAGACAGCCTTTGGCACACAGGCTTAAGCTGGTAACTCATCACAGTCATCAGTGGACTTTTCTCCTCAATATAGACTATATTTTTTCACACTTTTCTCATTCTCACTAATTCAAAAAAGTTCAGAAAAGTTTGATGGCATTTTCATTTTATCTGATAAAGTAGCGTTTATGAGCGGAGCTGCTTTGATTACAGCCACTACTGGGAAAACCGCTGTTTCTGCCGTGCCAAAAGCGCCTCCTGCTGGCAGAGAATCATGTACATTTCCAATAATGCCCCTTTGCAGTTTTGTTCAGAACCATGCGAAAATCCCACCCCTTAACCCCGTTTTAAAATTAATATCATAATTATACTTCAACTCTCGTTTCTTAAAAAATGTTTAAAGGCTCAGTTTTGAAGGGTTTATCATTTAGATTGATTTTTTTTTTGTGAAACCGTAAATCAATTGCGTTCTTTTCCGGGGTCTAACAACATGAAAGAGAGCATTATAAACAGTAACATGCAATTAGAAACTTGGAGACACAACTGTGGGGCACCATTATGTACTGCATAATGGTCTGGTCAGGATCTTTACAACCTTACACCAGGTTGAATGACGGCAGTGGTAAAATAAATCCGAAGTGTTTGAGCTGCAGAGAGGAAAATCTTTAAAACAAACATGGTAACTGCTAACAGACAGAGAGAGTGATTGAGTGAAGATGATGGAAAAGAGGTATGAAAAGAGACACAGAGTGGGGGTGGATCAAAAATAGACATGGAAGAATGAAATTAAATGATGAGATGAAAAGATCTGCTCTGATGGGTAACAGAGAACAGTTGTACATTTAAGAGAGTTTGATCCTGTTTTGCTGACATCTGTTGTTTCAATAATATATGTTTAATATTTAGAGCTGTAAGTATCATTCTCGACATCTGAGGGAAGCATAAAGTGAGAATCATTGTACAGAGAACCTGTTTCTCTGTGAACAAGCACAATGAAAGCTTAATTTGAAAAGACTGCATAACTTGCTATCCTTCCATCCCACAGCCTCCTCCACCCAATGCAGGTGCAAGCGCCTTTATCATATTTCTCACATCTGAGTCTTTCTCTCTGGTTAATTTCTGAAGGGAGCCTTGTTACATGTGTGATTACTGTTTAAACACCGGTATAAGTGTGGAAGGGCACACACACACTAATACAGCAACCAAATAATGCAAACTTCAGATATCTTTGATATATCAATCTCTTGGGGGCATGAGAATATGCAGATTATAACAGCAGTGCTGTCTTCCCCCGAAACCCCCCAGGTGCCTGGTTGTGGGTAACATCATTAATGGATGAGCTGATGGAACAGATAAATGAAGTGGTTAATCTCTGTCAGATTATTGTTTTACCCCCCACATCGTCTGCCACCTCCTCAAAACCAGTACACACATGCTTAAATGCTTAATATACAAGTTTAACCTCAAACAACGTGTGATGACTTTCCATAGATTTTTTTTTTTTAAAGGCATTGATGGTTTGATTTGTACGTTGCTGTCGGACACTATCGTCCAAATTATTGACCTTAGCATAAAGTGTGGTTTGGCGGTATGGTTCTGTTCTGGGCAAAAAACCTGACATGAATGAGCAGGGAAAGCAGAAATAACCCCCCAGGGTAAACAGAACAGAACAAAGCAGATATCATTAATGTTCTTAATGATATTTTAGTGTAACAACATTATTCAAGATAAAAGAAGTCTGATTCAACAAGGAATATCAGAAAGCCAAGTCCTGCTGTGATGAAATGAGGAGTTGGGGATGGAGGAGGGTAATTTGCTCTTGAGCAAGTGATAAAGCTGCTGAATATTACTGAATAGAGCTTATATAGGAATGCTGCGATAGGTGTCGTATTTCTATAGGTAGATGTGATCAGCTGAGATTCAGCTGATGCAAGCTTGACTCACGTAACCTGCCAGAACTAAGGCTATATGCTTAATTTATTCACAAACAAAAAGATAAATCAGAACAACGTAGAACCAGGAAGTGGGGTTGTTATAGATATTATAAAACTTAAAAGGAAACTAAAACATTAAAAATACTTGAAATAAATCAAATAAAAAGTAGACTAAGTGAATTTGACTAAGTGAAGTGAAAATAAATACAATACAGAAAATAAATATTTTTTTTAGGCTGTAAGTAGTTCTATTTATGTCTAACTTGTTTTATAGATACTTTGTGACACACCACTGCCTGGGTGAATAATAATAATAACAATAATATAAGAGGAAGAAGAATCAGAATAATTATCATCATCATCATCATCATAAAAATTAAATTACATTAAATTAAAAATTAAACTGAGCAAACCAGAACCTTACAATACATGTGGAAACACACACAAAAATGTTTTATACAGTAAATGTCAATACAAAATTGTGCAGGCATATGTCTTCGAAAATAGAAAATAAATAATACCTAAAATGACTAAGACTAATTTGAATTGTATATTACAATTTTAATTTTTGACATCACTGTCCATTTGGGTGCCCTTTATAAACCCTGGCTGACAGCTCTTCCACCATATGTAATCACTAGTACCTTAGCATCACATAAAATTCTAACACTGTTTCTCAGTGTTTAATTCCCCAGGGCACAATATAACTTCTATAGCCTCATGTTATTGCAAGCTTCTATTAATTGGTGATAGCCAGTCAATAATCAGTCAGTTAAGTTAACTGCGCTTGAATGTGCAAGCATATTTGTTTTCATAGATTATTAATTTCCATCAGTACAGAATTGCACAACTGTGTGCCATAAAGATCTCTCTCTCTCTCTCGCTCTCACACACACACACACACACCCCATTGTTCACTCAGTATATGATCTGTGTGCCCCAGTTTATTCCTGAGCTCTCAAAGCTGAGAGAGAGGTCTATTTTTGTTGATTGCTGGTGAAAAAACAGACTTTGTCCATCCAATCAAAGCCCTCCAAGCTATCTGCCCGCCATGTTTAGAAGTTAAATGTCATGAATTCTTAATGCTTAATGAGCCCATCAACCCTTGAGTAAAAGTGCTCTGCAGTGCTTCTGCTAATTGGCTTCAGTGGCTGCTCTCCCATTCCAGGCTGGACCCTGAAAAGAGGAGGAAAGAGCGGGAGAAGGAAAAACGGGCAGGAGTGTCTGTTTTGGGAAGGGGGTTGGTCAGGTTGAGTGGTCTGAAATGACTGTTCCTGGTATGAGTGACACAAATACACAAGCACATTTTCCTACCACTTTACTGCTCTTAAGCTTGCAAACGGTGGCACTTATTTGGGGATTGTTGTTGTTTTGACTTGAATTGGAGAATATTGAGTATTTCTTTTTTCTTAATTTACTGATAAAAATTATGCAACCTATAATCAGAGGATTCTTAAGGGAAGCTAGATTGAACGTATAGCTTACCAAGCTACAAGCTAATCATATTTGAAGTAGTTAAACTACGGTAAAGCCACTGTTTTGAAACCGCATTTAGCAAGCTACAAACAAAAATGAATTAACTAATTTGAAGTTTCAATATGTATCTATGTAATTTACAATATGAAAATACATGAGAGAAAAGATGGAGAAAAAAAAAACATACATCCGCTCATAGACCCTCCTCTCCAAGAAATAGAGGAAAGCTATCAAAAGTGGACAAGAGACAGATTAAAAACACACAGGTGTAAATGGGAATGTGTCTTCCTCATCTACTTGTGATCGATTGACCAAAACACATCTTAATACAAGAGCCATAAAAAACATTCAGTTTAATTTGTAATTTAATCAGAACCAATTTGCTGGCACAAAAGCAGTGAATGAAGTCTGAACAAGATTAAACATTGAAGTAAATTCTTAATTGAAGCATAAGTATCAAACTTGAACAGGTAAATGTATACTAAATACAACAAAACACCCTAACTTACATAAACAAGTCTAAACCATAGTACACAGACTTGAATCGGTAAATAATTTTTATGTTCATTTACATGAACCGTCCAAACTAAACAAACTGATTCACTAGAATGATTCATACTTCCTAGCTCTGCATGAGACCGACTGTTCTAGTGATTCTGAAGACCTTGATTAGCTTGTTTCAGTGTGTTCAATTTAGGTTGTAGCTAAACTCTGGAGCCCCCCTTTTTCCCCCCCAGGAACAGGTTTGAACCCCCCTGTTTGATGAACTGTTCAAACAAACCAACCGTTGCACTAGAATGAATCAGACGTTCTAGTGCTGCATGAGCCGACCGTTTAGATTATACCACTTTTCTAGAATGAATAGGACTTTCCAGTGATTCGCTCGACTACTATAAACAGTGGTATATCGTTTGGAAAAGATACACCACAACTACTTTTTGTTTTATTATTGTTTGAAAAGCTTCCTTTTTGAAAATTGCTAAGGCTGTAGAGCTGCTACATTTATAGTAGTTAACCCCCAACATTATTTTTTTATAGTTAGCAATCACTCTCTCAGTGCTTTACTCAAAACCTGTCGTGTGAAGTGGTATGATATTCATAAATGAACAAGCTGTAGTTCCTTTTTGTTATTCATTTTATTTATTCCATCCACCTGCGGTGCAGAGAGGTGTCACTCTGTTGCAGTGTCAGCTTTAACAAACGGCATCCGCAATATGCAAAGCTACAGGGTGGGGTTAACATAGACAGTCAAAAACAAGTGGATGAATGTGAGCGACAATAAGCGAGTGGGAATTTAGAAGAGGGATGGAGTGAAAAATAAAAAAGGGGAGGAGGGGGCGTGTTGCAGTGGGCAACATGAGGACTTTTACTTCTCATTCTGGTGACTCCCCAGAGCGCTCATTGACAAGTGTGCACCATCACCATCTCCCCTGCCGTCCATGGCCAACTACCTCTAACCACTGCAATTGGCGTGAACAGCGAGCAGGCACACACCGTCCTCCCCTCCCCTCCCTCACCTGCAAGCACTGTGCCATTCCCAGCAACCCTAACAATTACCATCCAGCCCAGCTGCCAGGTCTAAATCTGTGGCTGAGGAGAAGAGGCATGTCTGCTGATTCAGCCCCTGCAGAGCTTTTACTCCCTGAGCATGGGATGCAGATTTTGTCTCCACCGGTGGATGTCTGACTCCCTCAAGACAAGAGTGAAGATGCAGTCCACACGCCTAAGCTTCCCATGCCACATGTGACACCCACCTCAGGCTGTTTGCTGCTTTGTAAATATTAAAGTAAAGTATCGATCGCATTAAGATAATCATGTTGTGGATGCTGGGTTCTCAATTTTTGGTTTCATTGCTCCATGTAGCCTCATCCTGAACAGTTTTTGGTTGAATTTGCTGCTATTTTTGCTTTGGTCCCATGTTAGAATAGTGTGAAGATGCTGCATTTAGGGGCCAACATAGAGTCACACCTCATTAGGTGAAATCAAGGTGTAAAAATGTTTACCAAGAGTGTCACTGTAGTGCAGCTCATTTGGAAAGATTTCAAGATTTGGCATATCTGTCTCTTAACAACAAGAAAAATAAAGAAGAAAGATCAAAAAAGGAGTTGAAGATCTGAAATAAAATGAACACAACATATATCATCTTGTTGAATATGAAGCATTCTTCCTCAAAATCCATAAAATGACTAATGGCTTTTTACAAGAAAAATAGACCAATAACAGACCATTAAAACATTGTATGACATACATATAAAATCCCTATACATCTCATCTCAACAACATCAAAGGTAACAGAGAAAAAAATATCTTCAACCTAAGTTTAAACAAGTAAACAACATTAAAATATGATCCTTCAAAGCTTGGTCTAATTTCAATTTTTAAAGTAAAAGATGTGATATTTCTAGTTTAGCTCTCTAAAGCTCACAACTAGTGGGTTGCAGGAAAATTAAATCTATGCTAAATACTACTAATAAAATGCAACTAACCATATGTGACCCTGGACAACAAAACCAATCATAAGTCGCTGGGGTCTATTCTAGCAATAGCAAAAATACAGGTATGGGGTCAGAAGATAGATTTTGTCTTTATGCCAAAAAATCATTAGGAGATTAAGTCAGGTCCAGGCACGTCACCTTTATTTAATAGCGCTTTTGTGGCAATACAGAGTGTCGAAAGCAAGTGTCTGAACAGCATTAGAGGAAGGAAAATCGTGTCAAGTAATGCAAAATGACATAGGTAAACGACTAATGTTATTATGATTAAGTAAAGATCTTGGTTAATGAAGCTTTTTGTAAATTTCCTACGGTCTAAATATATCAAACCTCAATTAATCGTAATATACAGGGCTAAGAATTGTAGTTTGTCAACACTTTAAAGGCGATTTTCCTGGTATTAGATTTTTTTTCCCTACAGATGCCAGATTTTCAATATGTATCTCGGAACAATTGTCCTATCCTACCAAACCAGAAACTCAATTTATTCAATTTTGATATGGTGTATAAATCTCAATTTCCAAAAAATTGACACTTACAGTGCCGGCGAAGTATTTTTTACGTTGCGTATGTGCGCCTATGTTAAACGCTTCTATTACTTTTTTCACACACTCTTAATCAATACACCATATGATAAGACAAAAAAATGTTTGTGAAATCTTTGCCAAATATTAAAAATAAAAAAGTTTAAGTTTCCAGCATAAGTATCATTGGGGACCGTGAATTTAGCTCGACGCATTTACATTCGATTGAAGTAACCTGTGGCAATTCAATTAATGGGTATGATGTGGAAGGCACAATGACTATAAAAGGTCTAAACCTGAAAGCCACATCAGAGCATGTAAACTAGCTGAGGTCAAAACTAACTGGCCTGTGGACCTTTAGAAACAGGGTTGTGTAAGCCACCATCTGGGGAAGAGTTCCGAAGAAAAATTCTGCTTAAGTGAAGTCACCAGAATCATGTAGCCCTCATATCCATAATGGAAGTGGTTGACATCCGACCTAGAACTCATTCCTAGAGTGTGCATCCTGCAAATTGATGGCCGAGGACTTGGTTGTGTGGGACAAGAACCTGAGTCAATCTAGTGAGCTCAGATGATAATGTGGAGATAGGAGCAATCGACAGAGGAGAAAACATCAATGCCAACCTCCACCTGATCTGGGCTTTAGGCCGTGTGGCCAAAACTCAATTCCTCCCTCATAAAGGATCACAATGAAAAACACCTTGGACTTTGCAAAAAAAGCACTAAAGGAGTCAGACAGTGAGAAACACCGATCTCTGGTTGGATGAACCTCCAATTCGCAAGCATCATGGTGTAGGAAGACGCAGCTACTCATTACCTGCAGATGTACATCCCAAAAGTAAAGTGTGTGGTAGCAGGCCTCTGCTGTGGGGGTTTTTGCTAGGCGGCGAGGACAGAGGGACTCATCAGAGTAGAAAGAAAGCTCAATGCACCAAAAATATTGATGATAGTGTTAAGCAAACCAGTCCAGAGCATTCAGACCGTCAAAACTCGGGAAGCGGGTCACCTCGTCCAACGGCAAGACCCTAAGCACACAGCAAGATGGCTTTCTAGACCCTGGTGTGAATGTCTTGAGTAGCTGGAAGCCAGAGCTGAGCTGAATCAATCACAATTTTTGGCGAAACAGGAAAATGGGCATCTGCCCAGCCACGCTAGGAGAGCTGGAGAGGTGAAGAGTGATGGAAAGAATGGCAGATATGCCATGCTTGATGAGAAAAGATTGCGTCCCATCAAACAAAAAAAGCCTGAACTGTTAAAGGTGTGCTTCAGCTAAATATTAGTTAAGGAGTGATGAATACTTTATGCAGGTATGTTATTTCAGTTTTTACATTTTAATAAATTAATGACCGTTGTGACATTTGTTTTGCCCCTTTGCCACTTTGGTGTTGGTAGTGTAGCTGATGTGGGGGACCACGTAATGTAAAGTAGTGTTAACATAGGCAGCACCCCTACCCCAAACCGTGAAACCAATTAACTACTTTCACAAGGCGGTGTATGACTGGTTGGGTCCCGGGTCAGCATAACTCATGCATAGTTTTTAGGTCAACCACAATCAGCTTTTAATGGTAGAATCACAACCTGCGATATCTTATGATATTTAGCTCAGATTAATGTGCCCTTGATAATATGGATAATACCCCTCGTGGATACGAACATCCGTGGGGGGTACGCCGTGCTACAGGCTTGTTTATCAGATATCTAATGTTGTTAATGGCATTAACAACATTGTCAGTGGTCCTATTTAGCTGTCCTGTTAATACATTGAGCTTGTTGGGCCATTGAGGTCAATATATGTATGTTGGTTTTGGTTTCGTGTGGGTTGCCATGTTGATGTTCATTGATCCAATCTGTGATGTTTTGAAGCAAGGACAATTGAAGGGAAAGTTCGTTGAAGCTGAAACCCGGATATGACTTGCAAATGTCAGAAAAAACAACCATCATCGTCGAAGGGCCAAGAGACGCCACTGCGAGTTGGGACATTATTTCGCTCCAATAAGGTACCAGGCTAGTGGAATTACTTTTATCAACTGGATTCCTGCTGGGGTACAACTCTCGTAGCATTTTCTCTGGAATATTATGAGCCACTGTCTTTACGGGATGTAAGGACCACCTGAGAAGACTATTTGTCTGAATAATCTACACAAATAAAACATTGCATTCAGCAAGCTGCCGTAAAAAGGCTGGCCGTTATGAGGCCTGCTGCCATGCTATGTAACCATTAATCACCAAAATACATTAGAAGCTCAGCGTCTGTCATCATGAAATTTTAACGTGAGGACCGGGGCCATCCGCACTGTAAATTTCATACATCATTGGCAAGGATATGGAATTTATGGCGGGTTTCTTTTCCTGATTGCCTGTATGGGGTGTTATATTATTTCCCTCTCCAAGGATGGGTAGTGTGTACGATTAGTGGGCTGTCCATCACACTTTCACACACACAGCGGCTGTCACAGACAACACCTACAGGAACGATCCATTTGAGGGTACTCTCTGCTCGGCTCTGCATGCAATTGCTGCCAACCACAGCCATGTCTGAAAAGAAAAATACTTTTTAGATAAATGATTATTATTGCTCAGAGAATGAGAGTGTGTGTGTGTGTGTGTTGTGTGTGTGTGTGGTGTGTGGTGTGTGTGTGGTGTGTGTGTGTGTGTTGTTGTGTGGCTGCTCCAAAATAATCGAATCTGGCCTTTGCTGTTTCATTTGTCGAGAGCCCTCTGGAGCGGGCCCAGAATGTTCGAGGATTCAACAGTAGGGACATGTGACAAGTTGAACTGCACTGTTCTTTTCCCACCAGCTTTCCATTCATTATATAGCAAAAATAGCAGGTGACGTGCGATTGTATCCTATAAGAGAGTGTGAGGTCACCATCCGCCCCCTCCTTTTCTCACTCACATTGGGCCAAGTGACTGAAAAAGCAAGTGGAAGATCAGAATAAAAGATTCTGCATATAAAACTGTTAAATGAAAACCACAAATTTTTCATACTCACCTTTATTCTTGGAGTAAATGACATACTTATGGCAGAGATTTGCCTGAGCTTGATTCCCGTGATTAACAGCTGATTCAGTTGTTGACCTGCTCTGTGCACAGCTGTGGCCTGAGCCCAGCCAATCAGAGCTTAAGTTGACCATGTGTTCAGGGTCAAGGCAGACTGCCCCAGCAGCCGAGAGGCCACCAGCTGCCTTCAGCTTGAGAACCAGCCAGAGAGCCAGCCTGCACTGTGTCCTTAATGAGTGCCTTATAGCAGGTAATGCCTAGGTTACAATAGTGAATTTGTAATCTTGCTGAACAAATCTTTTGTTTTTTCGTCATTATAAATTACTGTTTTGTTTTCTGTATGGAAATGAGGAGAAGATTTGGCAAATGTATATACCCACAGATGTGACAAAGTGCATAAGAGGAATTAGGAGAGGAGTACGAGTGTGTTTGTGTGTTCAGGAACCAACTGACTGGCAGGGTGTCAAAAACATAGCAGTCAGAAGTAATATTTTGCACGCAAACTGATCCATGCCATCTTCTTCTCCAGTAGTAAGTTTGACAATATTTCAGCTGTTATATGTGTATGTGGAGGACAGACATCATGGTCGTTGAAATTACAGTCAGTCCCATCTCCCATTGGATGGACATACTTTTCTTTCCTGTTCTGTTCAACGCTACCTCTCTTCTCGGTGAACTTTAATAAAAAACTGTATTCCCTGATCTGTACGTCTGGACTCCAAATAATGAAACATATCGATCTGTGAAATGCATCTCGCTCAATAGTCACACTACAGCTGGAAGCCGGGAGTAAAGGCAGACACGGTCTAAAATGCAAGCAGAGAGAGAGAGAGAGTGCACCATCTAGTGGTTATAAAACAAAAACTCATGATCGATAGACAGCTTGGTGGACAAATTCGTAGTATTGACTGCACATTTGAGTCCGTGAAGTAGATAGATAGATAGCTAGATAGTAGATAGATAGACTAGCTCGATAGATAGATGGTAGATAGATAGAAGATAGATAGATAGCTCGATAGCTATTCTTTTTATTTGGTGAGCCTGACTTGTATTGAACCTTGATGGTTTCATTATTACTGATGCTCCTTTCCAAATATATATTCCAAAGATATTGATCTAAAATGTGGCAGGTTTCATTTTGATTTGCTTTTAAGAATTATACAGAATTTTACTGTGCTGATAAAAATTGTGTTGTAGAAATATACCTTTATATATATTTACCATATGTGATTATTGAAAAGATGGAAAGAGAAATGAAAGACAGGATAAGGAGGAGTGTGGCATGTGTGGGTGTACTCACGCGAGCTCACATAACTGCGTGTGTGTTTCTGCGTCTGAATGCGAGCAATCTTTTGTGCTGTCTGAATATTTCTCATCCCTCCTCTCTGGAGAGAGTGCTCTGGCATGGCCCTTAGTGGATAACAGACTGTTGTCGTGAATGGGCTGTATAGCCACTGCCTCTGCTTGTGTAGCAAACTACCTCATGGCCTTGTACTCTTACAACAGTCTACTTTTGTTCTAGTTCCTCTTCAGCCCATCCCTCCCCTGCACAGATGCAGTGCCCACACACTCTCTGTCCCTGAGAGCTTGAAAGAAAAAAAGTGCTTCTTTTGATGCACAAGTTTTAATTGTACCCTGAAACTCAGGTGTTCAAGTTTTATGCCAGTTCCATGAATGAGTGTGCTGTCACTTATGTAAATGTAGAGATTATGTAAATGTGAGTGTGATCAGTAACTTTCAAGATGTTACTGAAATGTGTTATTTAGAAATAAAATATTGCAATTTGAAATAAGTCACGGGCAACTTACAAACAACATCTCTGACATTCATTATTTGGACAAAAAACTATGACATTTTTCAAAATAGTTTCTTTTGGGTTCCACATAAGAAAGAAAGTCATACAAGATGAACAAAAACATGGGTAGACAGCCCTTGTCACACCTCAGGGCACAAAGCGGCTTTGGTGATCATAATTAGGCAAAAAAAAAGTATAATTATGAGCTAAACAGTAACTTACTACGTAATACGTATACGATATAGTATGGAACTAGATCTTAGTAAGGGCATAATTTGACCAAAAAAGCTGGTATTATACATAAAAATCAAACTGACGTACTAACATATTAAACATCGACTATCGAATGCTGAATTATGAATGATAAGTCAAGCTGTGAAAAAATATGGAAAAACTGGCATATTAAGTCCAAGAATTATTGAGATCAGGCGATTGTTTAATTGACTTTTGTGACATAATGGAACTTATCTTTAATTGACTTGTGTGTGTGGTTCCTAATATGAATAGTCTGACCTAATTTCGAATTTTCCGGGGGTATAGGGGTTTAGAAAGATAAGTGGAAGTTGGAAAAAGGACACCCTCCCCCTTACCTCCGCTAAATATTAGTGGGAAAATCAATGAGATTTTAGCCATCACGCGTTCACTCACACAAATCTATTTGACTTTCAAATGTGATCAGCTGTGGTCATTTCGATTAGTTCAGCATGAACGAGTTTCCTGAAGCCTTTAAGTCCTCTTGTAGCCCTAAGGCAAACAATAGCTTATGGGGGCAAGCCAAAGTTCAAAAGATCTCTGGGATAAGATCTCGGGAAAGGTTGGGACAGGCAGAGTCGGCAATGGATCACTATAAAAATGTCAAAGGTGTCATCAATGCCTGAGAAGCACAGTCGATAAGTCTAATTAAGAAGTGGAAGTGTACTTTGGCCAACTACCGTCCCTCCTGGGTCAGTGAGGTGGGAAAACTGGTCAGAGAGGCCTGCCATAGAGGCCTACAGCACTCTGGAGTCATCCAGGTGCAAGGAAATTTATGAACAAGAGTAGTCCATGTGTGGCATGTGAAACAATGATTCACAAAGTCTCCACAACATGTGGTCGTTGGGCGGGTTGAAGAAAAAGCACTCATCCAAGAAAGGCCAGCATGCAGTGTCACACGAGGGCTTTTCCCAACGCACCGTTTGAAGATTCTGAGGCAGTATGAGAAAAAATTCGCAATTCTTCTCTTATCAGACCAAACCAAACGAAAGTCTGGTGAAAATCCAACACAGGCTCACATCCAAAATAACAGCATTCCTCAGAAAGCTGGAGGGTGTAAAATCTTGTGTTTATGGGGTGTTGCTCTGCAAGCAGGGACGGGAGCATTGGACAGGAAGATAGAAGGAAAAAGATGGGGCATGAAATACCGTCAATTCTTGAGGAGGAAAATCTGCTGCACCTCTGCCAGAAAGTGTCAATGGGAAGAAGTTTCCTATCCAACTGAGAATGACCCAAGGCACACATGTGTGTAAATGAGACCACAGTGGTGAAGGAGACGTAAAGGTGAATGTCCTTGCCTGGGACTAGTCGCGCCAGACTTATGATGCCCTATTGAACATCGATGACTGATTTGAAGGCCTGCGTCAACCTATGGTCACCCTCCAATTTCAATGGACTTGAGCAGTGTTCTGCCAACGACGAGTGAGCACTGTTGACAAGAGTCTAGATGCACAGGTGAAACATTTTGACTTGTAAAATATGAACGTTCATCATTCTGATTCCCAAACTGGTCGTGAACCTGGGCTTCCTAGAGGCTGGGTGAACCCCCTCATCGTAACGGACCGTCTGCATGGCGTGTTCCTTTTGCCCCAGTTGTGAGTGGTAACTCACATGATAGTCTTTTCTGAGATCCAGTTGGCACCTCGGATCATGGTTTTTATCCTGCAAGACAGTGATTGTAACAATCATAAATATTACAGGAATTTCAGGAATAAGCGCGCTTAGGCTAGGGATTGGGGACTAGAAACATTCCTTCCTCTTGTCAAGGGACGTGAGGGGTTGGAAGTGAGGAGGAGGGCCACGGGGCCATCAAGTCTTTTGAACAACTAATGAAACACAGAAGGAACAAATTCTAAAGGAACACTTTATATACTATAGTAATGAAAAACAGTTTTAATCACATGATTGGGTATAAAAATAATAAGACTAATACTAAGGAATAATTTTGTCAGTTCTTCTCTTTAATGATAAAATAAGTCATTACTATTTTATTATTTCATTAAGAAATTGTGAATAAAAATGTGAATTTAAATAAAAAGAAGAATTTGCCTCTTAATTTGACCAATTAAATCCTTTGCTTAGTTAGTAGTACCCGTTGAGCATATTAATCAAATCAGCATATTAGAATGATTATTTGACATGAAGGGACGGTTGTAATGGCAAGTGAGTAAATGTAATAAACTTCATAATAGTAAATTGTACCATATTTAATCAAATAAAGGAAGCCTTTGTGAGCATGAAAGAGTTGATCATGCTAAAGAGCATGATTTCACAATATTTTTATTTATTAACTATAACTGCAGTATGTGTTTTGGCATAAATAATGGTTGCCCTATGCAACAGACTCTTATCTGTAATCAGACCGATGACATCTGAACAAACGTCGTCGTCTGCTGATGACGTGCGCGGGGTTTTCCGGGTGCGACGGCTTGAGATGCAGGCTAGCAGGCTAACCGAGTAACGTCGAAACACAGATACTACAGCGCTGTTGACTAACGTCGAGAGTCGGAGGGTGGGAAGTCGAACATGAAGGGGGTAAACGATTCATTTTACAAGGGGTGTTTCTGAAAGTGAAGTCGCCGTGATCTACATAGATTGATATAGCTAAAAATAAAATGTCAACAACGCGGCCCCTCCTCGGGATGAAGCGAATCACCGAGGTAACCTGCACAGAGCCGCCGGGAGGCAGGCAGTCCCCGACCGCCAGCAGAAAGCAGTCCGAGCCGCTCACCGTAGACGAGTTCACGGTACATGAGGACAAGCAGACAGAGCTCAGATGCAGCAAACCGAAAGTCGAACAGGTTTTCCAAGTGACATTCACGATTATTGGGCTCTTGGATCACACTGGAGCCCACGGAAGTAAGGCTTCCAGGCAGATCTGGCTCCAGCTGAAGGGGAAAAAGGAGGATGTGTCAAAAGCGAAGGTAAATGAAAGTAAATTGTGAAAATGTTTATCTTAAACAATGTTGCTGCTTATTTTTTTTGTTGTTGTTCGACTGTTAGAAGGGAAATTGATGAACTTAACGTAACTTAAGTTGCTACGTAACAGCTGGAGGAGGCTGATGTCAATGAACTCAGCTGCGTCTGACAGCAACATGTTTGTCTTAATTTGACATTTAAACAAAGGTCTGTAGTATGCTGTAGACTCGTTTGTGTCTCGCTGTCCTCACAAAAATATTTGATCAATCTTTATTTTATTTAAATAGATAAATTTTTTTTTTTTTTATTTAGTTGTCAAACAACTTACTATTTTCTGTTTTCCACAACTTGAAACGGTCACTCTGCTCCACTCACATTCCCTGATCCAGACCGGCTTTTAGTCTTTACATTTCTGGGTGATATGCAAAGCTTGATGCTTTGGCTTAACTGGAACTTTGGGCCGAGAAGATAAACAACTACAATTTGCCCAGTTTTTTATCTGAAACATAAGTTAATTGATATTATTTCCTAGTTTACTGAATCGATCTAGAAAAGTGGTATCATCACACTCACAATCATAGTTTAATGTTGAGTATCAGCATGGCTGTGATTCATACCTGTGAATCACATTGGCCAAATCACAGCTGTGCTGAGACTCAACTGTGCAGTTGTAAGTCATATTACTTGAATAAATCATCACAATTCTGCTTTATGTCATTTGGGAAAAACTGCTGCCAAACCACATATATCCATTCCATTATAGCCAATGTAAAAGGATTGTTTCGGTGCATTTCATAATATCTCAGCAGAAAGAAACACATTAGTAAGCTTTCCTCACACCATTTCTAGATGACCTGTAGCAGTGTCCATTAGGGCTTCCGTTATGTAGGTGCGGTGAAAAAATGATGTGTACCAAGATCGAGCAACAAAAGGACGTGGTTTTATGATGACGCGTGGGTCCTCAACCCGTTTGACAGCCATTGTTGAATTAGTCAGATCTAATAAGGAAATTTTAACTATCAGTGCCAGTAAACTGGAATATCCTTAGTGTAAGCCGTGTCGTTTGTGAGTGGTTTCTTTGGGGCGATTGAGGAATGAAACGGAAACCACTCAGTGGATGTGTTTCGCCACCATGTGCACTTCCTTTTTGTCAAAACATTTTTAATATTTGTAATTCTTTTTCACAGGTATAAATATTATAACCACAAAACTGAAGTGTCTTTTCTATGAAATCACATTGACAGGCAAAAAACTCTTGTCTTTCTACATCTCACTGACTTTTGAATATCTCTTCCCGTTTGAATAAAAAAACAGATAGGAGGTAGTATCTGCTTCTCATCCAAACTGTGTCATGAATTTTTTTGACAGTCTTTGACAGATCTGTTTGCTTAGTCAGGACAAGATGGGAGGCCCCCAGTGTATTTCACTTTCGGTTTTAGTTACTACTCAGAGTAGTGGCTTTTAACCTGGTGTCATTACTGGTACTGTATATGAGTATTTCTTTTACCGTAACCTGCTCGCTCAGATCAAAGAAATCAAATCAAAGAAAGAAAAAGTTCAGCAAAGACGTGGCAGAATGGTCCACCCCAAGGGGTTCCTGTGTTGTTCTTTCTTTCGAACTAGTAGTTATTTGCTTACACAGGCTCACCCACTCACTCAAAGCCACATAATCATATCAATAGCATGTCTTTTAAGTTAAAGAAACTCCAAAGAAGCCCATTTATCCCCATTGTTTTTAACCAGATTAGCGTGTTTTAAAATACAGTACTGCACGATTTGGGCAAATAAGGTTATTCTGTATGTGTGTGGGATGGAGGTGTGTGGGGTCCTATTATGATATCTCTCTAGATATCTACTCTATATAATATGTATATTATAATCTATCTATATATAGGAAAATATTAAATGCCAAAGCACAAAGAGAGGGAGATTGTGTGAAGCTGCATTTCGGTTTGTGAACTCTGAAGCAGATTTGTAGAGTCGATGTAAACAACATTGTGCCGCATTCACTCGAAATGCCAAGTATATTTATTTAGAAACCAAACACCGCTTTGCCATGTGAATTCACTAACCATATCTAGATTTGATTATTTGGAATAATAGAGTCAGCCACAAGTATATAGAAGTAGAGTTAATTCTAATGTAATATATAATTTAAAAGTATTTAATAAGTATCACATTAATAGCGTATTAATAATTATAGTCAGAAAATAGTTTTTTAGGGATGTAATACTTTCTCTTGTACTTGCATATGTATTCACACTTTCATCGATATGATAATGGGCATGTGGAATCTCCCTAGAAAGATGATGTAGGCCTTGGTCATTTGGTCCCTCAAGGCAAATCTTATGTGCATGCTAGTTTAAAATAATGAAACCAGTTTGACTGGTTTTTCTCCTGAGAATAATTATTCTAGAGTGGTATGCTTGTGTTGTCAAGTCTCCCTGCTCCTTCTAGAAGTTAAGTTTTCTATCTTTCGCAATGTATGTGTTGTAATCCAGTCCTTCTGTGATTGTTTTGCAGGAGTATGTGAAAGGCCTATGTGACCCAGAGCTTCAGAAGGAAGAATGGTACCCGGTGGACATGCACTGCATTTTTGCTGGTGCTCGTGGACTCTTTTTAGACCGGCTGCTTAGAGACACAAGTGCAGAGGTCCAAGTACTGGAGCCGGGTCGTCTGAGGTTGAGCGGGCGTGCAGAGGCTGTCGTCATGGCTCAAAGTCGTGTTCAACAGTTTGTCGCTCTCTTTCAGGAGAAGCGAAGCTTGCCAGCTGACAGAGAGCCCTTGGTTAAGCGCACCTTTAAGAATTTTGTGGAGGACCGGGCTGATAAATATGCCATGGAGCTGCTTTTGCTCCCCAGTGCCCTCAAAGAGGAACTTTTGGGCTTGGCCCAAAGCCCCACGCAGCCTATAGCTATCATAGACCTTGAGCAGGACCGCTCCCAGACTAGCACACCTGTAACAGACCTCTCCAACCGTATCCTGGACACCACGTTTGAAGATAAAACCTCAGGTCCTGCCACCACTCCTGATGTTATGCCTGGTCTGAATGGTCGGCCTTGCAATAAGCGACGGTCCTCTGGAAGCGAGCAGAGGGACACTAAGAGGCAATACTCATTGGAGAGGAGAGAAGAGGAGCAGTTGGATGAGCGACAGCGAGAGCCAAGCCAAACTTGGACAGTTGCGCCTGCGAAAGGGACGCTAGCAGCTAGTGAATCGACAAATGAAAGTGAGGTGGTGAGTCCTGAGACTAACTTGCGCTGTCTTGTTAACTTCTTCCGAACCATGGGCTACCAGCAGGAGGTGGTGGAGCAGGTGGTGCGTGAGACGGGGCAGACAGAAGACACGTTTTTACTTCTGGAACGAATAGTGGAAGAGACTCAAAAGACCCAGAGAACACAAGGAACACAGTGCACTTCTCGCACTCCCGACCCGATGCCCTGCGCAAACGCCTTGTCCACCTCTACCTGCATCAGGCTCAAAGAGAAGGAACGGGCACAGATGAGATCTCTCGCAGAGATCAAGTGCAAAGAAAACATTAGACCTCCTAGCACTAACGGCATAGGTCAGAAGAACCAGACAAGCAGCGTGCCACTGGCTTCTGCCACTCTTAAAAGAAACAATGGTGCACAGAATGATGTGTGTGAAGTGATCATCATTGATGACGATGATAACGACTTCACAGAGACAGAGAGGAAGCCTCGAATAGCTGCACTTGATTTGAAGACAGAGTCCCGGTTTGACTACTTGCCCCGTGGTAGCTCTCAAACAATGGTTCCAGTCCGGATGGAGAGTGTGACCAATCTCCGCAGCTGCTCTCAAGGCCCTCCTCTCCGGAGCACCGAAACACGACCAGGATGCTCTTACCAGACGCTCCCTGGAAGGGCACCTTTACCTCGCTCTGAGGCACATAGCACCTCTAAACCAGCACCCCTCACCGGCATATCTCGGTTCCAGCAGTCCCTGAGAACCCCCTACCGACTAATCCTACAAAATGAACCGGGCTGCCCAGATCTGCGACACATCATCATCGATGGGAGCAATGTGGCAATGGCGTAAGTCTCAGTCAGACTGTATAATTTTGGGGGGCAGTGACGGTGTTCAATTCTATGCTGTGAAAGTATGTATTTCAAATCAGTACAGAAAATTCCAGGGGCATAAGGCTGCCAAACATCTGCGAAAACTTTTGCCGAGAAATTTTGCTCAATTTTCCGCGATCGGCATTGCCTAGAACCTCATGCCAAGAAGAAACTCGTAGGCCGTCTGCAGGCTTGGGCGCATCTGTTTCGAGTTAGGGCTTGTCACTGGTGTTGGACACCACTAAATTCACATTTGTAGTACATAGTCTCAACTTTGTTATACATTCGCCTTTACCACGCCTACCTTTCCAGTTGGGTGACGCACCCCTTGTTTGGTTCTTTTTGCGGCCCCCGAGGGGCCTCCGCCGCCTACCGTCCTAGCTGATTTTGCACCGGGAGAGTGGCTCAGCTCACATGCCTCTCTGTGCCAAAGGGGCATCATGTTTAAGTGTTGATAACACCAAAGTATAACTCATTCCGCTGCTACACCCTATCCACCGTGAGCCGCCTCAGTCTTGATGCCCGCGTTCTCTCCACGGGTGGAAAGGCCCAAAAAACACATGTACATTTTCCATTTCAAAAAAAATGAGAGCCGTGGGATGAGGAACAAATAAACAACCCGCCATAAAAGTCTCGTATATTTGTAAATTGCCTGTCATTTTACAGGGATTCAAAACATGCGTGCTCCTTTTGGCGAGAGCAAGTGCCACTGGGTCATCGATTATGTCCTTTAGGCACGCGCGGCAATAGGTGGTTCGTGCTGAACGCGTTGGTTTGCGTTTTGATGTAAACACGCTTTCTCTGCATTGCTGTTCTTTTTCCGCAAATGTATTTTTATAGATCCCAACGAACCAGCGCCGCATCTATGCTTTCCATGGATAGGGCTCCCCCCACCGTCTTCAGTGCCCCCGGGCCACTCCTATATCGGGGGGCCGCCCCCCCTTCGTGCCCCCATTGATCCGGCTTGACTCAATGGGATCTTTCCCTTCGTGAATCTTCCCGCCCGCCAACACCTGCATCTGTCCCCTCGTTGGCTGTGCCCGCTTTCCCCCGCACCCTAGTGTATAGTGTGACCAGCCCTGTTTTTTCGCTTAGCCTATGATTTCCGAGCCGTCGTGACTCAGTCCGACGTGTTTAATCTTTCGTGCTTGTCAGCGCAATGAATGGTCATTGCGAAAGTAGTTGAAATAACTGAAGGGTGTGTGATCCTCCTATATTGCATCCTTGCCCCCGTTTCTTGGTAAAACATTCCCAAATTCCAGCACGGGGTATGAGCCTGGTGGTTGCGCTGATTTTGTGGTCTGTAGTGTATTTCAGCCTTCACTTCTCCTATTATTTTTGGTGCTTTTATAGTAGTTGAACATTTTCTTGCAACCCATTTACTACCCAGGTCCACTTTAATAGTCTCCCACTCTCCCCCTTGGTCAGTTGCCACATTGTTAATGGACAGCTTGTCCTATGGATAAGTCGCATTTCTTTTTAGTTCTTTTGGTTGGCTAAACTAAAAATGAGTTAGTCATAATTTGTAAATGTAATTCATTTTTATATTGCCCATATTACTTGGCAAGCAGCCACCGCTTGTCTGAGATTCCAGCCTGAACAGTTAGATAGTTGGTTGACCTAAGTTACTGTACGATACCTCCAAAAAAATTCCAAAAGAGCACCATAAATGTAGGCCTATTGAAAGTCGTTGCACGCACACAAGTTTTGTGTGACGAAACCCTGAAATTTGCTGCATTATTTCTGCAATCTCACTGTAGTCTATCTCGAGTTGGGGACTTGAGGGGGCTTGAACAGCTCTGTGCAACTGCTGCTTTCATGTTTGACAATGAATACTTCGTCAGAATTTCTCCTTTGTTGTTCTTGGGCTAGTGATAAAGCATGATGATGAGTAACTGCCCTAAACTTTAAATGATGCATTTGTATTTCCGAGTTCAGCATTGACTATTCTCCCCTATGTAAACCATGCCAGGACGGGCTGTGCTGAGCTTTTTTTGGGAGGGCCGCACTTTGAGGGGAGTGTGAAACGTTGGTGTTGTTGGTGGTGTCCAGGCGCGAAAGGTTAAACGTAAGGTCCGACTTCCAGTCAGTCTGTGTGTGTTAATGACCTGTAGTAGGTAGTGTTGTGTTTGGACAAACCTAAACCAGGTGACACCCCCTTTTTTTTCTGCATGCAGTTCGGTCGTTCTCACCCCACCCCTTTTACCGCTTCCTCACGTAGAAGGAACTCTCTGTGGTGTTCTCCTCTTATGTCAGCCCCCCTATTTGGCCTTTAGAGTCAGGAGGTGACTGCGTTCTTCGAGGAGCTCCCCGACACTGGGTGTTATCCCCGAGTGGTGCTCTCCCCGGGATATCTTTTAGGCCCCTATAGTGAAGTGAGGGAATCGCGAGGTCTCGTGGGATAGGAGGTGTCAGGTCGGCTTTTTATACCATAAGACCTTTACCTCAACAAAATACGTGGGCATATACTAGAAAGATCTGAAACATAGTGTATTCTTGAGTTTTTAAGAAATGTTCCCACTCAAATTATAGCAAGAAACAAAAGGGCAGCGTGTAATGCGAAGGTTGTCCTTTGCTACTCAAGAAAACAAATTCATTTAGAAAGCTATGGACTGCTGCAGAACGCTCATACCTCAACTAATTATACCATATTATCCATGCAGAGCACTGAACAGTCAGTCTATCGCATGTCTTAAAGGCAGCAGCTCACCCAGGGTTTCTCATGGCTGATTTGTTTGCTTGCATGATATTTGAGATCTAAATCCTCAGGTGAAATCTTGTTGCCATAGCAGCCCAAATATGCAGTTACCAAGAACCACTGCCACAGCAGATAGAAAGGATCTCAATATCTTGCAGTTGAAGATGAAAGTCACTGCGAAGGAGAGGTCATAGGTCGTGGACTGAAACTGGTGCTGTGTATATGCAGTTCATGTTCTTGCTGTAATGATGTTGCTTTGGCCTGGCACGTATCCCGGATTTGGTACAGTTTCATTTCTCATTTCACAGTTTTCTCAGGTAGTATGATTGTTTTGAAAGGAAAGGTTCCTCACACCTATCTACACTGAAAAGAAATGGCGCCTCACCTATTTTACTAAGTCTGTAGTATTTTAAAATGTCTCTAGTCTGTACTGACACAGTCTAGAGTCATTTCGGACAAAGGACTACATTTACAGGTCAATTCTTGAAGTCTTACCTGTCCTGTCGTGTACATAATCAGGTCAGAGTCTACAGTCACTGGATAAGATCTTCATATGGATGAGTTAGAGATTAACCACATGGGGGTTTTTTTATTTGGTGTTTTTTGTAAGGGAGAAATGAAAGGTTTTTTTTTTTTTGCATATTTAGCAATTTACATTTCCAGACTGGGAAAGTTATCTGACTCTTTACGTCAGCGGTCGTTGATTTTGTAACCCTTCCTGTTTAAAATAACTTTCTCTCGTAGAGGGAACTTCCCTGTGACCCCTCTGCGGTTCAGTTTGTGTGACTGTGTGTGGACGGGGGGGTGGGGGTGTTTGTAGACGGCTGCACATCTGTATGCATGTGTCATTTTGTCTGAGCGTTTTGAATGGATGGAGATGTGTGTCTATTTTTGCACTCTTTTGCGTCAGTTGTGTCTAATCAAGACTTGACGAGGTAAAAGGAAGTACATTTTCTAGCACTGTTCTCAAATGCATTTACATATGTACTTATCTCTCTATCAGTGGTAGATGCATTGTGAAATTAAATGCAAAGCTGTTTTCTGATCGAGCAAATTGATATTCAGGAGGGAACTTTTGTCTTTTTAATCAGCCCTCTAGTTGAATTTAGCATGTTTGATTGTGAATGAATTACACCTCTTATACATTTTACTGCATAAGGGAATATATTGTATACTGCCTAGTAATTTAAAATTCTGGATACAGAATGCAGTGATAAATGTTTAAAAAACAGCAGTTACACTGTTTTCAAATGACCTCACTACATGGTTTATTTGTGACTGCACATCCATAAATGGAAAGTAAAGTGGAAACATTGTGTTGCATTGTGGGCTACAGTATCCCACTCAATGCACTACATTTTGACAAAAGCAGTAGGTCCTCCAAACCTTCCATGTACACAGAAAAGTTTAACTCAGTGCACAACGTATGTCTTGATACTGCTAAAATTGTACGAGTAGTTTGATAACATGCTATTCCAAACTAGTTATGACCTTTTACTTCCCTGTTTGCTCTCACTAGACATGGACTCCATCGAATCTTTTCTTGTCGTGGAATCGCCATCGCTGTAGAGGCCTTTTGGCGCCGAGGGCACCGTGAAATCACTGTCTTTGTTCCTCAGTGGAGACAGAAAAAGGACCCCAACATCACTGGTAGGAGATCAAGTTACCTTCTGTCGTTAGATCAGCAATATGGTATATTATTTATATTATCTTTGACTGAAATTTCTAGTCAGGAAAGGTGACCTATTTAACCTATTGTTGCAGAACAACACTTTCTGACCCAGCTGGAAAACTTGCGACTCCTTTCTTTCACTCCATCTAGAGAAGTGTGTGGGCAGAGAATTTCCTCCCATGATGACAGGTACAAGATCAAGCCGCTAAAAAGTCAACTAGAACAGAAGTCTGTTCCTCAACAAATTACCAGACAAAATAGTATTTAACTTGTGGCTTAGATTCATTTGCATACTGATTTTCAATAATGTTTCTGGAAATCACACAAATGTACTCCGTGTGTATAAAAGATGTCTATGCACAAAATAGAGATGGGATATCAAAGTGCATAAACCATTTCCCATGCACACATCAGAGTTTACAAAAAATAAAGTTGATGTAGAAATATGCACACTGCATATTGTCTCTTGTATCAGCACAGATATTTACAGACATATATTTTCAGTGTGTGTCATCTGTTTTCCTATCTGGATGCCGATATGAATATGGAAATGATATGCCGATGAAATCATGCATAATAAAAACAGGTGTTGTGTGCTCCATTTAATGGTTATTTCAAGCGCAAGTGGGTAGAATTAGAAAATCTGAGAACTTTGAGGATGAAATCTACACAATATTTTATACATGCCCTAGGTTTTTCTCGATGCCCTGCTTGATCTATGACCTTCTTCACAGATTCCTACTTCATCTGGCTGAGAAGACAGGTGGGGTTATCGTCACCAATGACAACCTGAGGGACTTTGTGAACCAGTCAGAAGCGTGGAGAAGGATTATTCAGGAGAGGTAAGAGAACAACTGTACGCAGTTGTCCAGAACCCCCTCCCCCAGTGTTTTTTCTAATAACATTCCATTACTATTTCCCAAAGTTTTGGTGTCCGAAGAAAGAAGTTTACTTTACGAAGGGGTATGATAACTGCCAGTCAAGCAGTTACAATTTTTTTTTTTTTTTTTTTTAGCCCCTTTAAAAAATACTGTTAAATAATGATTACAGTAATGCTGTTCTTGAATGTTCTCACCTGATATCGGTTTCCACAAACATCTACGCAGCCAGCTGCATCCAACATGCTTAATAATAAGTCAGTATTTTTGAGCACCACATATCCATGTGGACACTCATAAAGTGGAGTAATGTTACTGGAAATCTAGCTTTGCCACCAACAGCTATACTAACATTTAAAAGATATTAAATAGAAACAGTATTTAAACTGTAATAATATTTCGCCCCTTTTGAAAGTAAATGCAGCCTGGGCAACAGGGTCTGGATGAGACTTGCGCGCCATCACAACTATTATGACACCAAAATTTGAGCGATAGGGTACTTGAGGGTTATGTAGCTCGTTAACTTTTGCTCAGGATTAGAGCTCCACTGTAGGATTTCAGATCTTTACAGTTCCCTTTGTAGAAGATCACTTTATGATTCCAGAGACCCAGGAAAGAATGGACCTCCCTAGATGAGTTTCTATTAAAGACGCGGTGGTGAGTCGAAAACTACAGTTTCATTAAAATAATACCCAGCAGTGGTTCAACCCATCTTTCATAGTCTCGTCTGTTACTCAAACTTTTTTGTCCTCTCACAGAGGTAGTCCCATAATGGCCCCACCAAGGACAGACCTTCGGGCAACCCCTTCAGTATACGCCTCGGCAGCGCAGTCCACAGCACATCCCTCTTCCCCTTCCCACTGGCCACACTCTGGACCTCCAGACTGGCACCTTCCTCGACTGTCCCCTTCTCCACCTCCACAGCGGTCACCCTCAGAAACCACAGAGCTCAAAAGGAAGTTGTACGACATCTTTCCTGACCAAAAGCAGCGTATTGACCATATCCTCAGCGACAACCCATATATGAGGGACCTGAATGCTCTGTCGGGCCTTTTGCTGGGCTGAAACACTTTTACACCCAAAATTGTGGTTTTCACTCTTGTGCATGGAGGTCACAGGGCTTTTTTCATTATTAAGGAATTTCATGATGGAAAAGCGCTGCTACAAGCTTTTATTTGTTCAAGCTTTTATTTGTTCCATCAACTAATTTAGATTATGATATCCAGGGCCCTCTGATCGACTGCAAGCACAAAAACCTAGTTATAAGTTGTTTAATCGCTTTAAATATACGAGAATGTACAGTCCAAATGGCATATATTTGATGTAAATATTTGTGAACACAACACAGTTGTTTTGAACTGGCTTTGCTTTAGTTACTGCTGAAGGACCATTTTGATTTGCAGTTTTTGATATGATTGTGCTTTATGTAATTTCTGTTTTTGTAAATATTGACATTATTGAGCCAAATGAGTACTAGTTTCAGTCACTCAAAGTGCCCCACTGAAGTGCCCTGTCATCTGCTTGCAGGACAAAATTGCTCATTTCCTGTTCACTAATTTTAGTTCCCGTTAATTTTGGTGATGGTGACAAATTGCTATGCTGTTTCTAGGAATCCCTGGAGACCCCCTGTATCACCCAAGAGACTGTGAAACAGTTAAATGGTTTAAAAAGTTTCCAGATTACTCAGTGACCTGGCACGTCCCTTCCTCTGCCCTGTTGTGCAAGTCACCGTTAATATCAGACAGGAAACCAAAGCTGTCATTGATGTAAACCTTTGTCCCAGTTTTGACCATCAGAGGGCACTGTGGGATTGCTAGCCTTTACCAACCTCATTATGTAATGGAAGACAGAACATAAACAAAATGCAATTTCACAGTTGAAAAACATTATTTTAGAGCATTTTATTGCCACAAAAATGCATTTTCACTGTTATTGTTACTGCATCAGCTTTTCCCTGTCTTTGAAATATGTGCAGCGTTGGACTTTGTGAATTGGTATTCAATTTTGGGAATGAAAATGCATAGGCGTTAAACCCACGGAAGCATCACAGACTCGGCAGGCACTGTGGGTATCTCACAGTATGGCTGCTGAAAACCTTTTTCTTTTTCTGGAAGGCAGTGTTAATAAAGGCCAATTATGTGTTTATCAGGAATTATGTGGTCTGTGCTTTTTTTGTGGTCTCGTACTGACAATCAAACAGTTAGCATGAACCATGGTTTCTGCAGGTCATGAAAAGGTCTTTAAAAGTCTTAATTCACCTTTCCACGATTTAAGGTCTAAAAGGGTCTTAAATCGGAGCAGAAATTCTTAAATTCATAAATCCGTGGCATTAAATGTTTTGGCAGACATGCTTAAAAAAAATATCTCCTCTGTGTTTTTGTCTATGCATTTTCTAGTATGTTAACATATTAACCCCTGAACAAGCTAGCAATATCTTAAATATCACTAGAAAGGTACGGACAGTGTGTTTGATAGGGTGGAGCTGAAAGCTACTGCAGGACAGTTGGACCTCCAGGACTGGAAGTTGCTATCGCTGCTAGAGAGTGAAGACTGTAATCAGGAAGGTTGCAGGTTCGAGTCTCAGTAATGGCAAGTAATTGTAGGTGGGGGAGTAAGTAACAGGAACAGCACTCTCTTCACCCTCGTAATAACCACGAGAGGTTGCCCTTGGCCAAGGCACAAAAACCCCCAATCCGCCTGGGCACGTGCCCACTGTCGGGTGGTCCGTGTGTGTGTGTGCACTTTGGATGGTTTAAATGCAGAGCACTAATTCCTAGTTTGGGTAACCATACTTGGCCACACGTCACTCACTCATAGTTGAATATGAATGGTATTGAGTTGAACTGACAGTAGGGGGCGACATCGCTCATACAAATGTACTAGTCAATCCTTTCTACTCATGTATGTTGATGTAAGAGTACGTTACGCTTTTGGAAGTGTTTTTTTTTTTTGCCTCTGCAATATCAGTATATAATGTTCTGCTTTCTTGAACCAACATCTTTGAATATACTCCAAATAATTTTTGTCCTTCCTTTGTGACCTCACACAGCTCAGGTTCTCTAAAGTTGTGTAAGA
>JADLZN010000683.1:207513-224978 GCA_018155175.1 Sinocyclocheilus anophthalmus | reverse complement strand
CTAAACAGTTCTGTTTCCCATCTGTTCCCACTTTTTCTGTCGAACACAGCGAGAAAAAAACTTTCTTTCTGTCATGGGTGGGTGGTTCAAATACCATTAACATTCCAGAAAAGCTCAGCATTCTAGGGACACAGAATTTCTCCTCCCCAGTTGCTTGCTTCCTTAAACCTACTGAAATTTCCACCATCTCCTTTCATCTCCAACTTTCTCTCTCCTTTTAGTTGGTTGGCATGCTTACATAACTTGTCAAATTAATCCCTACCAGCCCTCCCCCAGTCCTGTTTAAGCTCAACCAGCAACGATGGGAACATTAATATCTGCTGGGATTACCAATGAGGAAGCCATATAGCCTTTAATCTTTAACCGTAAACATGCCAATATAAACATCTTTATTGCACATAAAGGAATCAAGATTGACTGAACAGAAGATCAGAAGAGATCAGCAAGTCATTCATAAGTTGCACAAGTATGCATGAAAACATTTGGTTCTGATAGACTTCATTGAATAGATGCATTGTTAGCACAGATTATCATTAGCAGAGAGGCTGCAGTGATTTGGAGAATGTGGATAATGTTAGTTCCAGAGGAAAACATCATAGTCTGGATAGTTTGTGGTCATGGACTGTATCCAAAATTTGCAAATAGAAACAGATAGAAAAAATAGAAACGCAGAGCCAGTTTCATTTTCAGTAGGCTGTACATACTTTATCACTGATTTTACTAGTTGCAAAACTACCTCAACAACTGCATCGTCTAGAATAGGGTTTTTTAAAAAGAGGAAAAAGAATGTTTTAATTAATGAAAATAATCGTATTAAATTTAAGAGATTAATTTTATTAATAACATTTTTTATTAAACAGAAAAAAGGGAAAAGAACAGCAAAGTACATTTTGTCTCAAAGAAAAAAGAAAAAAAAAACATTTTTAGCACATTAGATTTCAATGTGTTAACATATACATAATTCGGGGGGGAAAGGGATAATAATGATATACAGACAATAAATAATACTTATAATGCAGCTAACAATCAGCCCGGACATCCATAAACCATCCCTATAGATTAATCCTCTTGTTAGGATGGAAGCAATGTCACCAACAATATATGTTAGAAAAGGTTTCCAATTTGTATTAAATACACCACCCTTATCATGTAACATACAAGTCAGGTAATGCACGTAATGACTATGTTATAATAAA
This sequence comes from Sinocyclocheilus anophthalmus, assembly GCA_018155175.1. Taxonomy (NCBI): domain Eukaryota; kingdom Metazoa; phylum Chordata; class Actinopteri; order Cypriniformes; family Cyprinidae; genus Sinocyclocheilus; species Sinocyclocheilus anophthalmus. The sequence continues at coordinate 223,782 of JADLZN010000683.1, read as the reverse complement.
ACCTTTCAGCTCCTGTCGTTACTAGATTATGTGTTAAACAGGGTTACTTCATTACAGCAAGGTTCCCTATAGTGAAACATAATATACTAAAATTTATTGGAAATATATTTATTTCATGCTCTCCATCTACAAATACAGTTAAATATGTAATTGCTCAATAAAAATACCCTTAAATTGTACTTTTGGGAATACTAAACTGGTATTTTTAAAGTCTGCTAAATTGGAACAACTGATTTTGTACTTAGTAGTAGTGCTTCTAAAGATATACTGAAGTACATTGATTGTGTATATTCAAAGATCATATAATCCTCATCAGTAGTGATATTAAAACACAAGTAGTATTCAAAATAAAGTTTAATTATAATTTTATATCAGTAAATCTTAAGTGATATGTCAATAAATATGTTAATAGATTTGAACTATACTTATGTAAGTTAGTAGAAATATACTATACTTAGTACTATATCTTCCTTTTTTTACTAGGGTTACTTGAAAGGATGTGACATAACTATCCACAAATTACTGCAAACTAAGCAAACTCCACTAAATGACAGACTAAAATGTTCCCCACAATTAGCAAATGTTTCAATCCTGGTTGCTGATTGTTTAGTACAACGTTCCTGCCATGATCCTGTGTGTTCCTGTTCACCATATCACTGTGCAGATCCCATAACAGATTTTGTTGCATGATAATATAAGAGACTATATACTGTACAATGGAAGGATGATTGATGAATGACTTAATAAAATAAAAAACTTAAGTCTGTACTGTGAATACAGTCATGGCTAACTTTTCACATAAAGTACTCTACAAAGCAACTGTGTCCCTTCAGCAAACTTGGAATTAACAGCTCGATTCAAATGGAATTCATATGTCATTAAAATAATCTTCATTCAAGTCTTATGGGTTTGAAACGATATGAGGGAGATTATATGATGACAACTTTTTTGTATGAACTATCCCTTTAAATTTAGTATTAAATGTTCTCTCCTGAAATAATAAACTGTGAATAATCCCGCATATATTCTATTAATATTTGTTTTTGAAATATTTACAAAGATTACTCATTTATCAAACATTCACTCATGGTTTTTTGCCATTCATGTCCAATTGTGAAGACAAGCTGATCAAATCAGTCACTCTTTATTTATTCTCGCATTAATTATAATGCATAATTATTTAATGATGCACTTGTCAAGCGCTCTCTGGAATGAGATGAATGACTGTATAATTAGAACTGACAGAACCAGCATTAACCCTTTAAGTTAGAAATAAAAGCATATTTAAACAAAACAAAAGCTGGAAGATTAACACACTGTTTAATGTGCCATTATCCAAAAATGAACTAACAATATTTAAAAACATTAATATTGTGAGGCTATGAATATTTAACATATGAAAAATAATCAGCTTCATGTGTTTCATTTTCCTTTTTTTTTTATCTGCCAGCTTTATAATGATTAAAATTACCAGAAAGCCTTCTGTCTCTAATCTGTATCAAACGAAGCAAATGATCTTATGTTGGTTGGTATAGTGAGCAAAGAGCCATACATAAATTCTGCTGCTGTTTTTCCGATACATAAACTGTAGATCATTTTATTCTTCCTAATACACAGTATAATCTTGCATCACTGTAATCTATTGAACAATGTAAGGATTAATTCCATAACATACTGTAAGAAACGCATTGGACCGAGCGGGTTTACTTTCACACCCCCAACCCCCTTCATCCTGTGTTCAGTGTGGTGAAAGAGGGCATGCGTAAAGCTATGTTGTCAAGACTACTGGCGTGGAAAGAAATGAATTAGAGTAGAAAATTACGTCTCCTGTCACTGCAAACAAAAACACTTCATTTGATTATCTGAGCAGAGCACACAGAACCCCGAAGATGGAGGAACTTGCGCTATTAGCCACAAATTATCTTAGAGAACAGACTTCTTTTTTTTTTATGAGGTCCTCGATACAACCAGAGTTGACCATATGGAGTTGCACAGATAAGACAAAAACTCAATCTGCTTTCTATAAAGTCACGGGAGGCGACACTAATAGTGCGGTGTATTACAGAAACTCTTTCTCCCTCTGTCCCATCTGTGAGCTGAAGCCAGGCATAATGTCATGTCAATGAACTGGGAAATAATCTCGCTGCTGCAAATGGTTTTGAATGGTTTTTAAAAAATATATATATGTATATACAATATATGTACACTTTCCCATACTACCCTTAAAGGCTGCGGCTAAAATTACACTACAGCCACTAACACATTGGAATTTGCTACTGCAAGGTAGGTGTGTGGACCTGTCAAAAGGGGTTGAGAAGGGAATGAAGGACAATAGATTTGCCTGTGTTGACCTACCATTAGCTTACTCTCTTTCTCCTTTGTGACCTTGGTGAGCAGTTTGGCCTTCTGCCGAATGAGTGCTTCAATCAGAGAGTCACACTGAGCGACCAGACATGCCTCAAATTCAACGCCGTTCTCCTGTTACACACATACACACAGTATACACATACTGAGAGTGAGCCTCAAGAATCTGCAGCACAAAACACTATATACAATAGATCTCCATCATTTTGTTTTTGGTGACCTTAATATGGAACTTTTGTAACATTTTAACCCCCTTCCAGAAGAAGTCTGCTAAAGTTAGTCGTTATAAAGTTTCACCATCTGTCTGAGCCCTAAGAATTAATATTGCTATTGCACCTTTCAGACTTATATATGTAAATTACTTCTTTTATGATTGGCTAACCTTTTCACATTTGTAAACTTCCATATTTGAAACTGCTGGATACTAAATGGTGTTTATATGCAAATGTGGGAAGCAATATTTTAAATTCTACATGACAATTCAAGGTCTTGGCGGAATAGTTCTGCTACGCTGCTGCTGCTGTGGCAGATCAAGTACCGAGACTTGCTAATGCCAATGCATCTACAGACATGCTGCTGTGAGCATGTAAATACTGCTGCTTCACATATAACATAGGCCTATATGAACTAACCCCTATATATAACAGGACTCGACAATAAAGACTTGTCACGGATTTGTCACTTGCTCGATCGGGCCACTGCCGCGTCGTCATTATTTGCATCTGTTTTTAAGCATTGCTAATTTTAAAAAAATTAAGCAATTTAAAAGCATTCCAGCAAGGTGCAAAAGATAACTCCATTCAGTACTCGCGCGCTGTGTTCTGTGTGTTCAGCGCGTGCACAGACAACTGCGTCTCTGACACCCGAGCCACAAGTTGAGTTTCTTTCCGCGTCTTTCTTGCGCTTTAACTGACAAATACATAAAACATTTCTAAATACCCGTCTTGGCAAGTAACTTTGTAGCTTTAACAATAAATTAATCTATATCGAATTTATACACTGGAGTACAGATGCACCAATCGACCGTACATTTTTTGTTTTATTTCAGACTATCTCTGTTCCGTGCTTGCACACAAACTGCATCGCAATATTTTTTTCAAAATGTTGTTTGTGTGGAAATATTACGTTAATATTATATTTAGTCTGTAAACGGCCGATAACAGAGGCCAGCGATGCTGAAGACGGACACAAAGAGGAGAGAATTCAGAGCAAGATCACTGTTCATTATGCGCGAAATATAGGAAGAAAATCCTAACTAGTGATTTTTGTAAGGCTGGGTTTCTGAGAGGAATGTATCATCTTCAAATGTTTAGATGGCATTTTCTTTTCATCTTGGCTCGGTATAATGCATTTAAAGTAGAGCTAATATGCACAGCGCTGCTTTGTTTACAGCAGTAACCAAGTAAACGCTGCTGTTTCATGAGCACCACCTGCTGTCAGAGAGTGAAATTGTGTCTCCTGTCCTGATTATGTTGATTTATTTCCATGTGTTCCCCGTTTATTTCCATTGATCCCAGGTGTGTCTAGTCATCCCCTCATCTTGTCATGCATTTAAATAGTGTTCCTGTGGTCAGTTCAGCGTCCGGTATTGTTTATGTCTAAATGTGCTACGTGAGTTTTCCTTGTTATAATTAAAATTATCTGGATTGATGTACTCCTCGTCTCCCTCCGTTCCTTAGCTCGGCACTCCACTCAGTAGTGCAACCGTGACAGAATACCGGACCAGACTGAAAGTAAGCGGCGCCTCTTCTCGCGTTTTTTTTCCATTTTGAAAGTTTTTTTGTTTTTCTTGTTTTCCCCGCGGCTATGGAAATTGCCGCTCGGTTCGCCGCCTTAGCTCGCATGGATCTTCCCTTTGTCGAGTATACCCGGGAGTTCTACGGGCTCACCGCAGCGATGGAATTAGATGACGCCACCATCAACTCGTTGTTCTGGCACGGGGCCAATTACCATCGCTCCATGGACCTCCCAGACTGGAGAGCGTCCAGCCCCGAGCCAGAACTAGCCCGTCGGCCGTTCCCCAGTCAAGCCCGCAGGCCGCGGCTCTCTCCAGCCCGCTGGCCGTTCCGAAGACAAGCTTGCCGGCGGTGGCTCTCTCCTGCCCGCTGGCCATTCCGATGTCAAGCCCGCCGGTCGCGGCTCACTCAAGCCCGAAGAATAGGCTGCTGTCCGTGCCGTTGCAGCCGCCGGCCGCATTGTGCAACCGCCGGTCACCGCAACGACAAGCCCGCTGGCTGCCCAGTTTCCCCGTAATCCAAGGAGGAGGATGAAGAGAAGAGGACTGTTCTCTGCCTTCATCCTAGCCCAGAGCTCGCTCCAGTGTCGACTCCAGCCCCAGAGCTCGTTCCAGTGGCGCTGCCAGCCCATATGCTCGCTCCAGTGTCGGCTCCAGCCCCAGAGCGCGCTCCAGTGTCGGCTCCAGCCCCTGAGTCGGCTCCAGTGTCTGCTCCAGCCCCTGAACTCGCTCCAGTGTCGGCTCCAGCCCCAGAACTCACTCCAGTGCCAGCTCCTCGAAAGCGCCTTGCTGTGCTTACTCCTCCAGACCGCCCTCCAGTGCCAGCTCCTCATCAGCGCTTCCAATGTCCCCGAGTCTAGCCCAATGAGGGCTCCTGATTCCCTGTTGAGCCGAACTGCCTGATCCGCCATGGGTCCCAGAACGGGTACCGCCCTGGAGGCCATCCATCCCTGTAAGCCTGTCCTGAGAGGCCTCCAGAGCACCCACCCCCCCTCCCCTTTGCTTATATTGCACGGGATGCGCCTTCCGGGAGGGGGGAGTGATGTCAGACTCTGTTCCATGTTTTGTGTGTGTTGCTCCCCATGTGCCTTCCTATGCCCTTTTTTGGTTAGTTTCCTGTTTCTGTCCTGATTATGTTGATTTAATTCCAGGTGTTCTCCGTTTATTTCCATTGATCCCAGGTGTGTCTAGTCATCCCCTTGTCTTGTCATGTGTTTAAATAGTGTTCCTGTGTTCAGTTCAGCATCCGGTATTGTTTATGTCTACATGTGCTACGTGAGTTTTCCTTGTTCCTTGTTATAATTAAAATTATCTGGATTGATGTATTCCTCGTCTCCCTCCGTTCCTTGCTCCACATTCCATTCAGAAGTGCAACCGTGACAACCATGAAATATGGACAGTTAATTGTTAACAAGTTAACAAGTTAATGTTGCAATTATTTTTTCAGAATTCACAGGTACTTCACAACGTCCATCAATGGTATGAATGCTTTTATAATCATCAGAATGGTGTAGTTACGGCATCCACCAGAAGAAGCAAATTGGACCATGCAAACCTTTTCTTGGGATCAACCAGTGGAGTTGGGGTGATTATTATTTTTGCTAGTTTGTTTGGTGTCTGCAGTGGCACAGAAATGACACACTTTAGCTTTAAATGCATTTTGCAAAGCTGGCAAAGATCAGTCGAGGGAGTCTGTGGTGTAGGAGTTTTGAACGGAACTAATCGTTCATTCACTTTGAGTACGGTTGTGACTCAGATGTGAGACCTACACTGACACTGGGGCTGATGGGACTGCGTCATTTCATCTACTACACAACGGTGATGTAGAGAAGACGTCTGATATGAGCATGTGTGACTGGTACATTTTAAAATAAGAGATCAGGCTTGAAACCAGACTATAGTCCTTCTGCAGGACTTGTCTCTGTGTGAGAAAGTATGTCACATTGCATTGAAGATCACTTCAGTGCAAAGTCTGCTTACAGAGGCTTTCAAAGACAATCTCTTCCTCTCTCCCTCTGCCTGCTGGGCAGTATGAAAGGGCATTTAACTCTTCACTTGAGTAAAAATAGCTCAGAGCTCATAATCCAGTGGTCTCCAGGCAGAATACAATTCGAAACTTATGACATTCGTACGCATGTATGAATTGTATGCAAAAAAAAATTAGCATTTATTAACATTCAATACAAATGAATGGTAAGCTGCATCATTTTCATTTCTCTGGATTAGTGCAAGGTTTTCTGCTTCAGAGACCCTCAGTGTAAAGTATCTCAATAAGATTTTATTTTAACATTACATTCTATAATATTTAAGAGATAATTAATGCTTCAAACCTGACATATATAAAATGTTTTTATACGTTTAATATGAATCTTATGTTTTATCTGTCTTCAGACCCCCTTGCAAGACCCCATGGGTCGATGGAGCCCTGGTTAAAAACCCCAGCTTTAGATTATCAAAACCTTTGATATGCAACGCATGAACATCCTAACAAAATTCATGTTAACATCTGACATATGGCATGTTTGTTGGATACATGCTGAACGTTATAATTACCCCACTTCATTTTTAACAAGGTATTCATTTGCATATTCAATGAGACACTCATAAATCAAAGAGGAGATGCTAATATTCGAGTGCTGCTAGCATGGCTGTTTTGATTAGGTTATAATTCTTGCTCTGATGTGAAGGCAATTTTTATTCACAAGTGTTCAAAACATAGTGAGGTTTGTTATATGAAACTGAAAGGAACTCATTCAAAACTGGCAACCTATATAAACATTTAATATTTAATGAGTTTACATCATTTTCACATTTTTAATACATAACAGATGGCTTTGTTACCTGTATCTGCTGAAGCAGGTTCTTCAGCTGCACCAGGAACTCCTTGGCCTCCTTGGCTTTGTCAGACACTCCATTCAATGCCTGGGACAGCTGACACTGCACACATAAACATGGGTCAATTAAATCATTTGCTTAACATGCTTTAAAATCATTTCTTCTAAAACAATTTGTTGATAGAGCCGTGAGTAAAAGCATGTTATGTAACTTCAATTAATTCAATTAAAACATTAATCTATTCATGTTGCATAAAGCAAATTAAATATTGTAGTCCACTAGTATGCACACTTACATCACACATTTGAATCCCTTATACATCATCACTAGACACTATCTTCACATGCTTATATCAACCTAAACCTGCATAAATTCATGTAGCACATTCATTAGCTACATCCCACTGAACCTTCCCCTACCTAACATTTCATGCATCCTAAAATACCACCTACCAAAATACATAGAGTCCTGATCAACCCAGCATTAGCTAGTATCCTCAAATTCCACCCAACATTCCCACCATTCCTAAACATACCCCAGATTCCCAACATATAAGGTTTTGTTGGTTAGCATGTGCAGTCACCCCTGCTGGTACATGCCATAACTAAAATATTATGTGGACAAGATGTTAAAAGAAGTTGAACTCCCATCTTCTTGCATTTTTTCCTATTCCACCGCCCGCGTCGCATCTTTGTCAACACAAAAGAACATTCTGTGTGAATGGCGCCTAGCGATATATTCTACTTACGGTCCTTCACAGAGCACGTCACACGTGAGCAGTTAATCACTTGCGCCGACATGCGGTTGGATCATTCTTTTCTCTTTACTATCATTGGCATATTGTCAAAATGTCTAATTCTAACATTTGGTAATATTTATATTCAAAATCGCAATTCCTCGATTTCTAAAAAATTTAATTGTGGCAAAACATTAAATCGAATTAATCAATCAAATCGAATATCGGGCCTTGCCCTATTTCTACCTTGACAGCCTCACAGTCATCATTTATGCCAGGGGTCACCAAACTTGTTCTTGGAGGGCCGGTGTCCTGCAGAGTTATCTCCACTTTCTCAACACACCTGCCTGGAAGTTTATAATATAGGCTACCTAGTAAGACCTTGATTAGCTTGTTCAGGTTGTTTGATTAGGGTTGAAGCTCACCTGCAGTGAAACTTGCCCTCCAGGGCCGAGTCTGGTGACCCCTGATTTATTTCAATGAAATAACAACGAAATAAAGATAAATACCCACTGCCCAGGGGCCTCATGGGACCATGATCCAGCCCTGCCAATCCAACATTTCCCACCATCCTCAAACACCTCCCAACGTTCTCAGAATCCTCAAACAGGCCATATTCCGTGCCTCCTCTACCACCACCCAACATTCCCAGCATCTTCAAAACACCTACCAACATTTCTGTGGCGCCTCAAAACCTGTGCCCAGGGGCCTCACAATTAACCATGATCCAGTCCTGCCAATCCAACATTACCCAGCATTCTTAAACACCACCCAACATCCTGGACCACAGGACCATAATCTGGTCCTGCTAATTCAACTTTACCCTTTCCCCAATATCCTCAAACACACCCCAGATTCCCAGTATCCTCAAACATTTCTCACTACCTCCAAGCCCCACAAAACATCCTGAACATTCTAAAACACCACCAAAATTCCCAACCAAACCCAACAACCCTGTTGAAAGCTGGTCATGTGCTGGTCCTGAGCAGGAAGCTAATGGGCTTAGGACAACCATACCAGCTACGGACCAGCTTAACTCCTCACACCAGCAGCCATGCTTCAAAACATACCTAACCAGCACATGATGTTTTTTCCAACAGGGAATTCTAAACACAACTACCAATTAAACACATTCACTAGTGCAATATGACATCACACACATCAATCAGTCAAATATAACTATTTCTCATATTATTATGAGAGTCTTATCAGTCTTTTCCCAAACAAGACTAAACTGTCAGGATTTGAATGATTTATGTGTTGTATCGAGTCTGTGCAGAATCGGCTTTAGATGACTGAAACACTGTCAACTTAATACCAAGTCACGAGAGGTTCTGCCCAGAGGTTTACCAGACCACCATAATCCATAGGCGGCAGCTATAAGATCATTTGAATATGATCTTATCAAAGCAAAAACAGCTTTGCATTATGGATTCTTTATAGTTTACAGCCTACTGTACTGCATGTGCCAACTATATAATTCTAATCTGAACTCTAATAAAACTCTCAGCCTGAGCCCGACACACATTTGACAGCAGTTGGAGTGAAAACCTAAACCAAGATGCACGACTCATCAATCCATATTTAGTAGGAACACTGAAAAAGCACTCACCAGAGTGAAAGGAAAAGAGTGGTAAAATAAATAATATTTTCTATTCAACAAGTCTATTCATGCAATGTAATACTAAGCACAACGGCAATTGCAAGACGCATCAATTTTTTTTAAGGCTTTTGTGTTTTTGTCGTAAACACCTATTGCACAATGTTTTCCCATTTTGGTTTGTGTTATTTAATATAATATCAAGGCCAGTTATTAGATTGTATGGCCTGTAAAAAATTTATTTTTTTTTTTTTTTTTTTTCAAATATTTTATTTTGAAAAAAATCTAATGGCTGGTTAATGGACGGTTAAGGATCAGGAATGTGTTACAGTATATCGTCCAAAGTTACAGTAAAGAGTCAGACATTTATAACTTAAGAATATTTCTATTTCAACATAAACTCTTTTTTAATGTTATGGGTTTTCACAGAAATATTAAGCCAACACAACTTTTACGAACATTGATAGTGACAATAATAAATGTTTCTTGAGCACCAAATCAACATATTAGAATTATTTCTTAAGGATTATGTGACACTGAAGACTGGGAGTAATGATGCTGAAAATTCAGCTTTGCAATCACAGAATAAATTACATTTTAAAACATTAAAATAGAAAACAGTCACTTTTAAACTGACTTACAGGTTATTACCAGGACAATGTGTAGTTAAAAATACATGTTTGTAAGTAGTAGCTATTTTATAAATAAAATACTTTATTTATAAGTATTTTATTTTATGCTGCCTGGAATAAAATGTATTTTCTCAAAATATTTCTTCTTCAAAAGTAGTAAAGGGACCATAGTTGTTAAGAAGAATCAGAACCAAAGCTGTTCAATTCCTTATGACTATTGCTTAGATAAGATCTTTTTTTTTTAAACACTGCTCCCATAATGCACACAATAGAGAGTTAAAATCCAAAATCTTGTGGGTCTCTGGCTTGACTAATGATCACTCAAGTGAAAACACCCTGGCACGAGTCCACAGAGACACACACACACACACACATGCTCCTCTTCCTCTGGGTCTTCCCTGGCTTTCTTCGATCAGCAGGGTCTTAAATCAACGAAAGAAACACACAAATAAACAAACACAAGCACACACACACACACACACATATCTCCTCGCTCTATTAACGTGCCATCTGCCCAGGCAAGCTTTCCAGCCTGCTAACAAGACCCTGACAGATGCCCTGCTCATGGCCCACTTCTTCCAGTATGTGTGCCTGTGTGATGGAGAAGAAGACACCAGGACACCGCTGGGGTCAATGATGCATCGGGGTCACCGTCCCACCCCGCTTTTGTGTCCAAAGACCAGTGTTAATTTTGACAGCAAATTTTGATTTAGTTTTTAGTCATAGTCTTTTGACTAAAACGCCATTTAGTTTTAGTCATATTTTAGTCACCTGAATTGTTTTTAGTTTTAGTCTAGTTTAGTAGTCGACTACATATCATAAGATTAGTCTAAAAAAAAAAAAAATAACGACTAAATCTACAGTAAATTTATTCGGCTAAAATCTAATGGGTTTAGTTACAGTGCATTTATTAAGCATTTCTCTAAAATGTTCAAACTCATTATATAGGTTTGATATTTGATATATAAACTGAATGCACAGCTGCAATGGATGCAATGTACTGATACATGTTCTCCCTAATGTTTACGCTCACTTAAGACATAATCAACTGTGTTTACATGAATACTCATCAAAACAGACAATTCAACATAATTTTGTGTGTAATTCTCAGTTCATGCGATGCGAAAGAGTACTCGCACGCTGTGAGAGGCGCTTTCTGTGCGTGTATGCTTCAGTGTCTGAGCTCAGAAAACCAGACCGAATTGAGTTATCTCTTGCGTCATCAGATTTATCTATATGTCTGCTCTTCTCTTACTCCCACATATTGACATTTTTGAACGTTTATGCGACGTGTCAGCCAATGATGTTACCCTCTCCCTTAGGCCTCTCTCGATGGTCTTCATACGGTACGTCACTTCCTTCTCCTAACCTTCGTCGAACTCTGCACCAGGGATTGGAGCTGGGGGGGGGGGGTCACTGCGTTGCGCGATCACACCACTCGCGTGCACACACATTGCCCGCTCCGGAGGAGCCCGTGCATCTTGTTCGGTGGGACGAATCTTTGTTCATAGGCCCCCCCGTGGTGACGGAATAATTCTTCCACATCTCCATAATGTCGTCAACGCGCATTCTTGTTCTACTGACGGTGCGAGGATTTAAGGGACGTCACGCAGGAGGGAACGAAAAATCCAATAGATGTTACGGTCATAGATTCCCCTCTCAACTTGTCCGCACGGCAGAAAAAGCACGGTGTTCTGTGTGGAGGGTCCTCTGCTTTCGCGCCGGGCGAATCCCCTCCCGGCACAGCTGAGTGCTGGCTTCGCAGCCGGCGTAGAGAAGGCGGGAGGGGGCGGCGAGCCTCTGCCCCCGGGGGGCGACACCGCGGCCCTACAAAAACATGTTTTGGTGAAAAAATGTCGTTGACGAAAATTATGATGAAAATTATTCGTCAACGAAATTAACACTGCCATAGACCCTGTACAATCTGGCCCTCCTTTACACTACTCAGGCTAATTTCAACCAAAGAACCAAACAAAAAAATAGGCTTGCTTTGTTAAAATGGTGTTAACAGACTTTAAAGTCCAAAATGTCACGTAGACAAAGTTTATTGACCACAGTCAGTGCAAAGGTCGGGTGGTCAGACTCACTTACACAGATGAGGTCAAATGTAATTTCAGTCCTAAACATCCTGCAGGCTAATTACTGATGTCTCAAATTTGCACACTTTTCTTTCGAATAATGAATGAATGAGATTTGTCCTCCTTAAAAGGTTTTACAGTTAAATCATAAAGAAACTAATGGTACTTTTGACAAATATGTCTCAAATTTTTATAAGAGATGACGACTCCAGTCAAGCCTGTGTGCTGGATAAAAGAATATTGCATATACAAAACATTTTGAGGTCATTTTTTTAAAGAAATTGAGATAAAAAATTATTGATATTGATCAAAAGTTACAGTAAAGATATTTATAATGTTACAAATGAATGCTCTTCTTTTGAACTTTCTATTTATCAATGAAACCTGAAAATAAAATGACTGTTTCCGCAGAAATATTGAGCAGCACAACTGTTTTCAACATGGATAAGAAATGTTTCTTGAGCACAATCAGCAAATGTGACCGTGGGCCCACAAAACCAGTCCATCAGTAGCAACGTTATCATATTATAAGTAAGCTTATTTGTAGCATAGTCCAAAAATACAACTGTATGGTCGAGAAAATTATTATTATTTTTCTTTTATGCCAAAAATCATTAGGATATTAAGTAAAGATCATGGTCCATGAAGATATTTTTTAAATTTCCTGCAGTAAATATATAAAAACCTTAATTTTTGGGGGGATTAGTCAAGCCTGCAATTGCTAAGGACTTTTTCATTTGGGCAACTTTAAATGTGATTTTCTCAATAGTTAGATTTTTTTTTTGCAAAAACATCCGATCAGAATTTCTATATTTTTTAATAGTTAATATCTCGGAATCTCGGCGGCCCAAATATTGCCTATCCTATACATACCAAAACGCTTACTGCAATCCATCATATGGAAAGCTTATTTATTCAGCTTTTCATATGATGTATGAATCTCAATTTCACAAAAGTGAAACTTATGACTGGTTTTGTGGTCAGGGTCACATATTAGAATGATTTCTGAAGGATCATGTGATGTGACACTAAAGACTGGAGGAATGATGCTGAAATCACAGGAATAAATATTACTGTTTTTTTTGGCTTTTTTTTTTCTCTGTGTTTTTTTTTATTTTTTTTTTTTTTTTTTTTTTTTTTTTTTTTTTTTTTTTTGTTTCTTTCCTTTTTTTTTGTTTTTTTCTGTCTTTTTCCTTAAGACAGTAATTAACATTTTATCATGAACATTAAATAAAATTTAACTACCAGCCACCCAACACTTTAAAAGGTGTGCATATATAACATGTGAAGAAGGGTTTGGTTCAAAAACGCGAATAATGAAATGTTGATGGATGTGTGCCTTTTTTTTTTTTTTTTTTTTTTTGCGTTTCCGCCAAAATCAGTATTGTATTGTGTCTGGTCGGTATTGAAAAGTCAATTTTAAATTTTACGCAAAATGCGATATCCGCCCAGTTATTCCCTGGTCTGGGGGTCTGTCTGGCGTCTTGGTGTATTTTGGGGGTCTTTTTTTTTTTTTTTTTTTTTTCCCTTTTTTTTCTCCCCCCCTCCCATGTTTTGTCTCAAACCTGTGACAATATGCAGTCTCTGGTCCCTCTCGTCTCTCCAGTCTCTCTCCTCTTCTCTCTTCTCTTTCTAATGCCATCCTCATTCTCAAATGCCAGTCTCTCCTCTATCTTCTTCTCCTCCTCAAATTGGCCAAGTCCCCTTCCCTTTCTTCTAGTCTCCTTCTTTCTCCCTCTCGCTCCCAGTCCCTTTCTGTCCTTTCTCTCTCTTTTCTCTTCTCGTCCTTCGTCTCTCTCTCTCATTCTCGTCTCCTCTGCTCAGTCCTCTCTCTTCCTCTCCTTCTCTCCTTCTCTCTCTCTCTCTCTTCTCTCTTTCCTTTCCCCTCTTTCTCTCTCTTCTTTTCCCTCTCCCTTGTCTTCTTCCTCTCCCCTCGTCTCTCTTTTTTCCTCCCAGTCTTTCCTCCTACAGTCCTCCTTCCTTCTCTTCTCTTCCCCTCCTTCTCTTCTGTCTCTCCGCTCCTCTCCCTTTTTACTGCAGAATGCGAATATAATCGTGCTCAAACAGACAAAATAATCCTCTTCTCAAAAAAAAAAAATCACAAAAAAAAAACCAATCACAACACAGATCACACAGCGCCAGAAAACCATTTTCCGCATCAACTTTTCCAACACACAGCGCCAACAAGAGAAACACAGCGCAGACACAAGCGCAGTAAGCGCACATCAAGCACCATCCACGCACTCAGACAGTAAAATTGGCGGGCTTTGAATACAACAACACCCGAAACCCACGACCCGACAATATTCAAAATCCTGTTTTTGTTCCGTCATCTATTTTAATACTTTGTGATCACCAAACACACTACCTTAGGGAGGGCTTTGTTTTGTTTGTTGCATGATAAATCGCATGTGGATGTCATGCGCAATTCTCTCTCGCGTCCTCGCAGTAAATTGCCTCCAGGTACTACATGATTAATAGTAAATCTCCTCCATCATCGTATTTCGCTTTCTGATGGAGCGGCATTTGATACACAGAGCTGTAGATCACTGCAATTTCGCGTTCATAATCACAGATGAGTTGCATTTGATTATGAACGCGATATTGCGTAGCTTGTCAGTTACGTGTTTTTATTTATGCCATTAATGTTTTTGTTAATACAGCTTATAGCACTAGTCAACTAAATGAATGCAACATGGCAAAGATAAATGCACTTTTGGAAGTTGAATGTAAAGGAAATGTCATTTTGGAATTTCTGTGATTTAATGTGATATTGTTGTTCATGTAAGTTCATGATGAAATTTTCTTTTATTGCTGTAATTAATTTATTGCATTAACAAGATGACCCGTTGAATTCTCGATGACTGACTGAATGTATTTTTAGTCAGTGCTCTTTTGTATATAAGATTAGTATTGACCAAGTTCAGAGGCTGTTATTTGTGGATCAACTTACTATGTTGTGTATTTTCAAAAGTTTCAATATGAGAAATAACTTTTATATTGATTCAGTGGATTTATTGCATTTTGGGGAAAAATATTATGTTTTATAAATCTTTGAAAATCAAAATCTGGGTTTGAATTTTTTTTAATGTTATTATAACCTAAAAAGATGCTATGTGAAAGTTTGAAACGGAAAATAGCGGTTTTCATCTTGCCACTTTCTTGGTAAAGAAAACACATTTTTACTCAAATTAATCCAAATGGATTTATTGCGTTTTGGAACCAAACTCTTCATATACTGTATAACATTCATTATTATATTCAAGTGTGGAGTATGTGTCCAAGCTTTCATGGGTTTCACTGTATCATTTCAATGTCTAGGTGGAAAACTGGACAATAAACTTTGGGTTAAAAGATGTCAGTCAGAAGAATACATGCAGTGCAGAACTATAACAACACTATGCTTTATTGGCCTTACTGATTTACTGAACAGTGAGTCTATCTGTAATAATGTGAAGAGCAAGAACTCTGAGAAAAAAGGCTGCGCTAATATGAAATCACACAGAAAAGTGGAGCTTCTTTTTTTAGACTCTTGCTAAAAGACGGAGTGCTATTATCCCATTATCTACATTCCCCATTATCTACAACATCATCAGAGCAGTAAGAATGAGCTGATGAAGACCATTAATGAAGTTCAGACAGTTGGTTGTGTGTGTTTGGACCAATCACGGAGACAACGCGTGACATTTCAAATAACGCCCGCTGTTCTGGGTTGATTTTTTTTTGTTAGGCGAGAGGCATTGGGGTACGTTGCCCTTATCCGCATGTTTGCTGGACATTGTACTAACTTGGTTTGTTAAAATGTTTGTTGTGTGGGTGTGTGTGTTGTGTGTGTGTGGTGTGGGTGTGTGTGTGGGTGTGGTACAGATACAAATCCTGTGCTGAATTGTAGTAGTGACCTTGATTTTGGGTGGAGCGTAGTCCTCTGTAGTGTTCACTCAGAGTGGGGTGTTTGGGGTCGAGGTTTGTTGCCAATCAACAGTCTAAAAAACCTATATTTGCCCTTTTTGTGTATTTATTGATTCATATGATACCAAAAATCTCTAAACCTATTTGTTGGCTTTTCTATTTCTATTAATTTTTGGGTTTCCCTTTCTAACGTCGTAGTGCTATTGGTCTATTATTTTGCCCTTCTAATAACCTTCCGTCTTTCTTCCTTCCTACTTTCCTCTACTCATCTCTTTTTTAACTCTTCTTCTCTTCCCAAAATGCATGAAGTACGCTCTTCATACGCAGAGACCTGTCAATGGCAAGCTCCTAAAACTGAAATAATGGAAACCCCCCCCATA
>JADLZN010000683.1:187513-202513 GCA_018155175.1 Sinocyclocheilus anophthalmus | reverse complement strand
TAAATAAACTACAAAAATAGAACAACAGTAAAAAAACAGTGAGGAAAAGACAACTTTAAGGCCCGTCCATCACAAATTTCCCTTCCCCCCCCCAGATTCCTATTGAATAAATAACTGGATTTTCATTCATTCACCCATGAACAGTTGACTAACAGTAGAAATGTGGGCCGTGAACTTAAAAAAACCCGTCCGTTAACTTAAACCCTCAGAAGTGGTTTGGCGTAAACACAGGACATGTTCTACATACGGACAAATGACAATGACATGGATTCACCACCAATTCACAAAAACATCAAATAGTTAAGAATAAGCATGAGAGTGTGTTGGTTTCGGAACGATCTATACAGGCAGCTACTCTGTCTGTAGCGCTCCTCACATGAAGGAGACTACAGAGGACAGAGGAGATAGCATAGGTGTCAGGGTTCTTGGCGGGTGTCTGGTCACTGACTCTTCTACTTACTCTCCTCTACCAGTTTCTGTCTGTCACTTTCTCACTACTTTTCGGTCTAGTGTCATTCATGGTTTTGTGACAGAGCCCTGAAACTCCCGTCATGTCATTGTTTTCATGTGAGCACGCGGCTTTAAGAGTGCTCGAGCCATGCACTCTCGTCTGCGTGTACTGTTTCATGTTGGAGCGTGGTTTTCAGATCCCGGCAGTCATGTCTTGAGTTTCGGTTTCGTGTCTGGGTCCGGACACTCGCGCTCCATGTTGTGTGAGCGTGCGGTCTCGAGTTCGCTCGGCAGTGCGCTCTTCTGTCCACGTGTTGTGTTTTGTGAAGCACGCGGTTTGGGTTCATCCCGCGTGCTTGTTGTCATGTCTTGTGTGAACACGCTGCTTATGAGTTTTCTCATTAGCTGCGTGTTCGTGTCCCTTGTTCTAGCACATGGCTTGTGATTTTGTTTTTCTGGCCATGTGCTTGTGTTTTGTTTTATGTGAGCACATGGCTTTTTGTCTTTGATTCGGTTTGCCACATGTGCTCATGTCATTTGTCTTGACCCCTCCCATCTTGTTACCTGTTTATTAGTTAATTTGCCCCACATGTGCTCCCTCGTTACCCTCCTCATTTGCTCTCCATTTATTCTCCTTTTGTTTGCAGTCCTGCGTCCGACCTGTTCGTTGTCGTTATTTCCCCCTGGATGTCATCGTCAATCCCTGTATGTGTCCAGATCCTGCCTTGCCTTGACTTGCCTTGCCTTGCCTTGCCTTGCAGCCTGTTTTTTTCCTTTTTCTTCCCTTTCCCCCTCGGGTTAGTTTTTGTTGTTTGTTTTGTTTTATTACCAATTAAAAAACCCATTTTCTGCAATACTGAGTCCTCGCTCCATCCCTCTACCCGGAGACCTTGACAGTACGAACTCACCAAGACGAGGACTCAGTGGAAGAAGGGTTTGCGCCATCCACCAGCTTCCACTCTCTCCAGCCCCCACTACCAGTGCATGCTCCAATTTAAGACCTTGAGCTCCCTCTGTCAACAGAGGACTGACGTGAGGGATTTTGCTCTGGAGTTCAGTGGTGTTGCAGAGGGGTTGGGGTTTGATGATGCGGCCCTCAAGGACCTCTTTAATTACGCCCTGGATGAGCCCCTCAACTGGTGGAGGATGAGAGGGCTGGATCACCTGTCTTTCGAGGGGTTCATCGAATTCCTAGCCCGACAGGGTAATCCTCTGGCTGTACGCCCCCCGATACGGCCCGAAGAGGCTGCAGCACCCCCAGCGTCTGCTGAGGAATCTGCAGCGCCCCCAGAGGTGGCCGATGAGGTGGCAGTGCCCCGCTCTCGGAGACGGAGGAGGAATGGGTACGCCTCACCACCCCTAGAGGCAGCTGAAGAGGCTGCTGTGCCCCTAGAGGTGGCTGATGAGGCTGCAGCTCCCCGTGTGGCGGCCGAGGAGGCCGCAATGCCCCCGAGGGTGGCTGATGAGGCTGCAGCGGCCCCGGAAGCGGCCGAGGAAGCTGCAGCGCCCCCAGTGATGGCTGGAGAGGCTGCAGCGGTCCCAGTGACGGCCGGAGAGGCGGCTGTGCCCCAAGAGGTGGCCGACGAAGTGGCGGTGCCCCGCTCTCGGAGGCGGAGGAGGAGGAGAAGGGCTTCCTCCATCCCACATGGCCTGGAGGCCGTCCCAGACCTTCCCAGGCTCCTTGCCCTGCCGGCCCCGCCCAGGCTCCTTGCCCTGCCGGCCCCGCCCGGGCTCCTTGCCCTGCCGGCCCCGCCCAGGCTCCTTGCCCTGCCGGCCCCGCCGTGCCCAATCTCCTTGCCCCCCCAAGCTCCTGCCGCCGCCCAAGCTCCTTGCCCTGCCTGCCCCGCCCAAGCTCCTTGCCCTGCCGGCCCCGCCCAAGCTCCTTGCCCCGCCCAAGCTCCTTGCCCTGCCGGCCCCGCCCACGCTCCTTGCCCCGCCCAAGCTCCTTGCCCTGCCGGCCCCGCCCAGGCTCCTTGCCCTGTCGGCCCCGCCCAGGCTCCTTGCCCTGCCGGCACCGCCCAAGCTCCTTGCCCTGCCGGCCCCGCCCAAGCTCCTTGCCCTGCCGGCGCCGCCCAAGTTCCTTGCCCTGCCGGCCCCGCCCAAGCGCCTTGCCCCGCCCCAAGCTCCTTGCCCCGCCCAGCTCCTTGCCCTGCCGGCCCTCCCCCTCCCAGGCTCCTTGCCCTGCCGGCCCCGCCCCAGCTCCTTGCCCTGCCGGCCCCGCCCAAGCGCCTTGCCCTGCCGGCCCCGCCCAGGCTCTTTGCCCTGCCGGCCCCGCCCAAGCTCCTTGCCCCGCCCAGGCTCCTTGCCCTGCCGGCCCCGCCCAGGCTCCCTCCGGCTCCGCCCTGGTGGCCTACTGGGGTTCTTGTTAAGCCGGAGCCTCCCTGGTCTGTCCCTCCGGCTCCGCCCTGGCCCCTGCCGGAACTCCTGGACTGCCTGAGCCTCCCTGGTCTGTCCCTCCGGCTCCGCCCTGGTGGTCTACTGGGGTTCTTGTTAAGCCGGAGCCTCCTTGGTCCGTCCCTCCGGCTCCGCCCTGGCTCCCCGGGACTCCCGGACTGTCTGAGCCTCCCTGGCTCAACCCTCCCGCTCCTCCCTGGTTCCTGTAATGACTTTCTTGGTTGTACTGCTGGCACTGGCTTGGTTCCCCTCCCTCCTTCCCTCCCCTCTTTGTCCCAGTGTTTTGAGTTTTCCTGTCTTGTGTTGCCTGTTATGTAGCGGTCTTGTGTTGTCATGTTTGTTCTGTCATGTTCCTGTCTTGTTTTTGGTGTTCCTTGTTAGGGACGCCAGGTGGCGTCCCTTATGAGGGGGGCTAGTGTCAGGGTTCTGTCACTTCGGTCTAGTGTAATTCATGGTTTTGTGACACAGCCCTGACACTCGCGTCATGTCATTGTTTTCATGTGAGCGTGCGGCTCCGAGTGTGCTCGAGCCGTGCGCTCTCGTCTGCTTGTACTGTTTCATGTTGGAGTGTGGTGTTCGGATCCTGGCACTCATGTCTTGAGTTTCGGGTTCGTGTCGGGGTCCGGACACTCGCGCTCCCTGTTCTGTCTGTTGTGGGAGCGTGCGGTCTCGAGGTCGCTCTGCCGTGCGCTCTTCTGTCCACGTGTGTTGTGTTTTGGTGAAGCACGCGGTTTGTGTTCAGCCGCGTGCTTTTCTTGTTGTCTTGTGTGAACACGCGGCTTATGAGTTTTCTCATTAGCTGCGTGTTCGTGTCTCCTGTTCTAGCACATGGCTTGTGTTTTGTTTTGCTGGCCATGTGCTTGTGTTTTTGTTTTGTGTGAGCACATGGCTTTTGTCTTTGATTCGGTGTGCCATGTGCTCATGTCAATTGTCTTGACCCCTCCCATCTTGTTACCTGATTATTAGTTAATTTGCCCCACATGTGCTCCCTCGTTACCCTCCTCATTTGCTCTCCATTTATTCTCCTTGTGTTTGCAGTCCTGCGTCCGTTCGTTGTCGTTATTTCCCCCTGGATGTCATCGTCAATCCCTGGATGTGTCCAGATCCTCCCTTGCCTTGCCTTGTCTTGCCTTGCCAAGCCTGTTTTTCCCCCACGGGGTAGTTTTTGTTGTTGTTGGTTTATTTTTATTACCAATAAAAGCCCTTTCTCTGCAGTACTGAGTCCTTGCTCCATCCTCTACCCGGAAAACCCTGACAATAGGTGTTAGCATGTTGCTAAGTTAACAATATGTTACACTAAAAAGGTGTGGCAAAGCAAGTTAATTTATAAAACACTCTTCATTCATAATTCAAAGTGCTTTACATAGCCACAATAAAGAGAAAGAATACATAGGATAATAAATGAGCAAATACCCGAATATTGGAGAAAACGATTCATTATTTTTAATTTAATTAAACTGTCAGAAACATCATTTTCTGTACTGATTGAAATATATTTGTAATCAATATTTCTGTCACTTCATCTCCCTTACCAAAAAGTAGTATACTTCAAGTTTATTTTAGTAAAGTTCAAGTATATTTTAAGTGTTTTTTTTATGTAGTAAGTATACAAATATCAGTGTACTAGTAGTATATTTGTAAGTGTACTATTTCAATACTCCTTGGACTAAATTGGCCCACTTTCTAGTATATAAAAGTATACTTTTAAGTATACTTTAAGTATAACAGTAGTAAACTTTGAGTACACACTAGTTTACATCAAAATGTTTAGTTTGGACTGCAACTATACTAAAAGTGAAATTACAGGTATACTGATAGTTATTACTAATTAAATACTTGTATAGCATTTTTGGGTACACTTTGAAGAATAGTCCTCAGAAACTACTATTTAGTATTTGATTACTGCAAGTACCCTTGTAAGTTTTTTTTAAGTGAACTTTACATCATACTTTAAGTGTACTACTATGTCCCTATTTAGGTATTTGTATATATTTTGTTACATGAATATCTGAACATACAAAACAAAATAACAGTGTATCTGCTTGTAAACAAAAGCATTTTATTCTAGCTTCGTGCATTCTTTTTTTTAAACACTTGAATTTGGATAAGTTTCATAAATACAAAATAAAGAAACAAATAAAGGTTTTGAACAAAAAGCTGAAAAAAAGACTATTGCTTTTCAGAATGATAATCAAAACGTAGATAAAGTCGATCAACACCCCAAAGCTTGACAGTCATTATTACCTCTTCATTGGTCGACATTTTATTCCATAACGTTACACAGTTTTGATGCTGTTTTATGTCTGATAATCGTGTTAGATTACATGTGGAAGCGTCTGTTGTTTCGGTTTCTTCTTCACTTGTGTTTTTTGGAAATTCTGTACAGAACATGTGTACTAGCGCCCCCTACAGTATAACAATGAAAACATGGATTCTAGGAACACAAGTATAGCTCAAATATATTTAGACTTTTTTTTTAAAGTATAAGTCAAGTATACTTAAATGAAATTTTAAGTATATTTCTGAGAAGTACATAAAGCCCATTTCTGAGAAGTACATAAAAAGTAGACTAAAAGTATACTTTCCTATTTTTAGTTTAAAAGAAGTATACTAATAGCACACTTGAATAAACTTATTTTTCGTAAGGGCTGCCATCTTGGATGCTTATAACAATATGTTATGGGATTGCCATTCCTGTGGAAGTTATATACGTGTTGCTGTTAAAATTTGACAGTATTAGGTATGTTACAATAATGCAGAACATCTAAACATCTTATAGATGGCAAGGGACATAAAAAATATGTAATAAATCACAATATATTATCACATCGATATCTTAATATCTTACCCGATTTTGTTTCTCAAATAAATTAATCTTGCTTTAAGAATCTTTAGATCTAGATTTTATTGGAAAACAGGACAAAATGACTAATGAAGAAAATGATTTTTTGCAGTGCAAGCAGCTCATTAGGTTTTGGAGCAGAGCCTTGTCTCTCTCTCTGTGGGCAGCTGTGTGATTAATACTGTACATCTGGAGGTCAGCAGAAGCAATCACCCATCTGACCTGCTCACACAAATCTCCCTATACTGATGCAACATCCCTCTCTGTCTCTCGCCTCCG
Source organism: Sinocyclocheilus anophthalmus (assembly GCA_018155175.1). Taxonomy (NCBI): domain Eukaryota; kingdom Metazoa; phylum Chordata; class Actinopteri; order Cypriniformes; family Cyprinidae; genus Sinocyclocheilus; species Sinocyclocheilus anophthalmus. The sequence continues at coordinate 196,548 of JADLZN010000683.1, read as the reverse complement.
TTTAGCTGTACATCTCTGTGGTTTGATGCTCACAGTGGAAAGAGAGAAAGTCAATGGCATCATCCATTTTTAAATAGCAGAACGTTGCAATGGTGCTAAGAAATGAGGAGCAGATCTGGCTCTAAACTGTGAAATGAAGGTTATACGCACATATGTCCATTTTTTAGCCGTTTCCCTTGCATCCATTGCTAGTAAATCACAAAGTAGCCTAAATCCTACATCAAATTAAGATTCTGCCATTTACTCAGCCTTATGTTGTTCCAATCTATACAAAACTAGATTTTTTTTTTCTACGTAGCTCATAGTGACCACATTTGTCAACATCCATAAAAAAGTTCATAGTTTTCAGTTTTGTGAGAAACAGCCTGAAATTTAAGGCAATATTCACTGTAATGTGGTTGTGAAACATTTAACAGTTAACATTTCATCCCAAAATTAAAAGGGATTTTTAAGGCATTATTTTCAAGAAAAATAAGCAGAACAACAATTGTTATTATTGTTCTTACAGTGCTAAAATAATTTAATTGTAACTTTAAAGTATTTATACTTTAGACTGCTAGCATTTGGTCAACTGATTTAAATCCATACTTATTTACATTTTTAAAAACCACTGAATTATGGAAATCTTCTACTATTAACAACCACCATTTAGAATCATTTACAAAAAGTAAAATATGTGGGAACATTGCAGTGGTGAGAATTTTATACAGTCACAATGTAAACAATTTCAGTGGTCCTAAGAATAAGCTTCAGATATTCTTCATATAAAAGGGAATTTGTACATTAATAAATATAAGAGAGAGAGAGATTCTGAAATGAAATATTTGACATCTAAGTTTACAGATTTTGACCTGGCCACTTTTTCTTTTTCTTTTTGGTTAAAATCAAAGTGGGGAGGTGAGAAGTTGTCTGTTCAGCAAGTCTGAAGAAACCACAGTCACTGATGTTTGGGAAAATGAAACATTGACGTAATATTCATGTGTAACCATAGAAACCTGCTGTATTACAGGATTCTGTACTTAGGCGTTGAACAGGACGGGTCACGTTTGTAGGAGGGTGTTTGGAGCTCTCTCTATATTTATTTCTCTCTCTTTCTGTCTTTTCCTGTCTTATCTATGAATAGCTGCATATCAAACCCTGCTGACTGACCATCTTTGACTTCAGCCGGCCGCAAAAACGCCAACAAAGTCAAAAAAATGTGAGCTGCTATTTCTGTATTTGATGATTTTTGAAAAGACAAACGTTTCCTTTATTTAATCTTTTCATTTTCTTCGAGAAACGTTCCAGCTTCACTATGTCTTCCTGTCTTATTTGCTGAAGTCTGGTCTGTATTAAGATCGTTTCAGTCAGTGGCCTGAGTTTACTGAGCTGTTTCCTTGGTCACAGATAGCAGGCAAGAAAAAGCGTGAAAAAGGCTCCTTAAGCACACACACACTCACCAGCGATTGCATATGGAGGAGTGGTACTGCATATTTCAGTCTGAAACATCTAACCTACATTCGATCTGCTAGTGTGTGTGTGCATGCGAGGCAAAACCACCGTTGCGTGTCATGAATGTGTGTGTGGAGGAGGAGGTCACAGCTATTCCCACACACTGTATTTATGATATGTGTGGAAGGAGACGGCATTCCCGCATTACGTGTCTAGGCACTACAATATATATTTATTTTACAACCGTATTTTATTCTAGTGACATCCATTGGCATTTCCACATACAGAAGACTGTGTTTGTTTTTCCATTGACAGAAGACATGTATATTACATGTACTGATGCTAAAAGCCATTTTTATTCTGTTTCTATTTTATTTTAGTGACATCTGTCATCTGTTTATGATATTTTTATTTGAACAAGTATATATAATGGATATATGTCCCTACTTACGGTAAATTATAGCCCTGCTACACACTGAAAATAGTGAAACTGTAACATTTATTCGAAGTTCATTTTTATATTGGTCTAAGCGTGGCTTCTGGTTTAAACCTGTTTTGTCTAGAAGCAATTAACACTCCAAACTTGATTTCTTGCTAAGAAACAATTTAATTTAAATAGTATATTCACTTGACACTAAAGGGATGAGGTGATGTACTGACTGCAGAAATTATTGTTGGATTTTATAATTTTTTTCTATTTGTATTATTTGTTTGTTGTTGTTATTTTAGTACATAATGGAAAATGTATTCATATTTTTATTTTATGAAGGTCCTTTTAAAGAGTCCGACTCTCTAACCATTATGCCATGACTTAGCTAATTTCCCTTTTGTTTAAAGGCCAAGATATATACATACATACATACATACATAAATTAAATTACATTAGTCTACATTAAAGTGCTCTCGCCCGTCCAGTCCGTATGTGTTTCGGATCTCTGGTCTCCATCTCTGTTTGACAACCTGCAATTGCAGTTATTTGCGGAATTATTTTCTTTGCATGGGTTGTGCTCCGGCACGGCTCCAGCGGATGAATCTAATGTTTTCAGGAGAATGTGTTGCTGTCATTCACCTCACTGGTGTGGATATTGTACTTAGGAATCACAGATTCTAGCCTACGTCTTGGAATATATGACCCAAATAAGAATTTTCACCCGATATTGTCATCTGAACAAGTAAGTAACAAGTCTGCCACATTTGTTTTGACCAACTGAAGAAAAAATCATTGCAATAAATCGCGCTACAACGATTATCTCCTGTCTAGTGAATAAATCTAACAATCGGTTGGCTCCTATCACTTCAAACCGAGCAAATTATTACTATTGTTATACTTTATTTTCAAATTGTTAATGTTAACAACATCACAATTGCGTGATTATGTGTATAAAGTGTGTATTAGCGTGTAGATTTCAATTTCTGTAGAGTCTAATCTCTTAAAGGGGTCATATGATGCGATTTCAATTTTTCCTTTCTCTTTGGAGTGTTACAAGCTCTTGGTGCATAAAAAAGATCTAAAGTTGCAAAGACTAAAGTCTCAAAAAAAAAGATATTCTTTATCAAAGTTAAGAGTCAACCACAATCTCCTAAAGCGGCTTGTTCTAACACGCCCCCACATGTCTATGTTACTATGTGGGAAGATTTGCATAATGCGCGCCCAAATGTTCACGCAAAGAAAGAAGGCGTAACTTTTATTCTCGCTGTAGTATTGTTGTTGCCGCCGCTGCCATGTCGTGAAGATGTTGTGTGTTTCGTTGTGAAAGCGAAACTACTTTGTTTGGTCTTCCAAAAAAAAAGAGGATGATAGTCGCTTCGTCATGCCTGGAGCTGATCAGTGCTGGTCGCTGAAGAAATACATCAGCTTCGCGCTGTCAATCGCCGCTGATCGGCTTTCGCCGGGAGACGCGGAGCAGCGCCGGAGTGTAGTACATGTGGTTGACGCAAAAAAAGCCCCTCGTCGAATCAGCCAGGCCACACCATGTTGTTTCTCAGCTTGCTCCTCTGCTCACTCTAGGCCACCGCCGCCACTCTAGGCCACCATGTGTGACACTGTGTTTCGTTGTGAAAGCGAAACTACTTTGTTTGGTCTTCCAAAAGAGTACACGACTGGAAATCAGTGGTTAAGTTGTATTTAACACTGTTCTAGAACAGTACAACCCAAATATTCAGATGTGTGTAGCGCATTTTGCAGAGGATGAGGACTTTTTCCTGTGAGAGTAGCCTACAATGCTGTTGTCTGTTTCTATAAAGTGGGGCAGTTATAACTTTGCAAGGACAGTCTGGCGCTTTGACTCACAGCCTGTAAGTAAATTTTTTATATATAAATAATTTGCCAATGATGATTCAAACACAAGTTTTGAGCAGCGTAGAGTAGTGCTTGTTGTTTGTCGTTTCTCCAGACATGGTTTTATGCGATACGCAATGCAATGTGTAAAAAAACAGTATAAGTCATTATAATCAGTAATTATGTCCCCACTGGATGCAACAAATGCCTCGTTTGTAATGGGTTTTATTGTTTTTGTCTCGTCGCGCCAGGACAGGGCATCACAGTATGGTAAGGGGAGTAACATTTCCGTCACACGTTTGAGGAATTCGGCCAATCACAACGCACTGGATAGCGGGCCAATCAGCGTACACCTCGGTTTTCAAAACAATGAGCTTTGTAAAAATCTACGCAATTCAGAAAGGCGGGGCATAGAGGAGAAAACAATAATGTACATTATGTGGAAAAAAAATTGTTTTTTGAAACTTAAACCGCATAAACACATTGCATTACACCAAATATACAACTTAATGTATTTTAGCAATCTGCAGTTCTATAGAGCCCCTTTAAAGGCACAATATGTAATTTTCGCCACTAGAGGGCGCATATTCAAAACAAACAAAGAAACAAAGACATAGCTTGATGATGCCGTGACTGAGTGTAGAATCATGTGAGTTGTCGTCTTCATCCCCACAGCCAATGCAATCCGACGGGACTCGGGCAGAAATCATGTTCATTGATGAGCTAATGATTTATTAACGTAGTAGAATGAAGCAGGGTGAGGCTGAAAGCAGCGAAGACAGAAATGAGGCTGACTGAATACCGGGAATGAGCGGGGAAACATGGCTCGAAAGCAGCAAAGCTTTTATTATGCCACAGTCACCGCTTCTGCTCTTACGCGTCGTGCGGATGGGGGGACCACAACAGCAGTGCTGCTGTTTATCCTACAGAACATTTGAAAGTTATGTTATACTGTACTCTGTGCGGTCATCATTAAACGGCACAAACATATTAAAGGTCTTTTGGTGTTTCCATGTTTTCACAAAACAAAACCGGGAAATCGAGGGGTTATGAGGTCATTGGCAGGCGACACAATAACACTATGGACACGGTCCGTGTCACTAGTTAAAATTGCTTATTTCTCTGGATTTAAACATTCTTCGAAACATTTGGGATAATGTAAGTACACAAGTCAGCAAAATATATAACACTGTTCTAGTGGTTTTTGGATATTTTAATAAAAAAATCTTACATGTTGTGCCTTTAATTGTCATACCATTCGAATTTCACATTAAAAAATTATTTTAACCCAAAAAGCAAATTATTCTTCCTTTGAACTGGTTGTCTTTAAAATGCAAATCTTGTGTAATCCCAGGCTATCTGTAATCAGATGCACATTTAAAACTGGAATATCATTTAATTTCAGTCACTTGTGTTTCATAATCCTTTCATATTCTTTCTCATCCTTTTCATCCTTACATATCCTTTCTGCAAGTTTACAAGCTTACAATCCGCCATCAAAATTATCAATTTAATTATTCCAGCTGCTGTGAGAAAAGGCTATAAATGATCTGCCACCTACAGATATAGCCTACTAGACGGGACAACTTCTTTATGTTTACAGACGTGATGTAATGACGCGGCGGCATGCTCGAATTTCCCGTGAAAACTTGCCCGTACCACTCAAATTAGAAAACATTATTATAAGCTAACCGTTGTGAATCGAGCTAAAGTAAGGCGATAGTTTTGAACACTGGCTGGTTATGAACTTTCTCAAATATTGATTTCGGATCATTTTTAACCAAAAAAAGTTACAGACTGCAGCTTTAAAGTGCCCCATTATGGATTTTTGAAAATGACCTTTCATGCAGTGTGTAACACAGCTCTATGTATTTGTGCGCAAAGAAAACAAAAATAACAACTTTATTCAACAGTTGTTTACAATTGAAAGCGGAAAAAAAGCTGCGCGCGTGATACTCCCAAAACCAAAATATGAACCTTTCATAACCCATAATAGGGGCACTTTAAGTAACATTTTGGCTGATGTCTAAAGAAAATGTATGGTATGGTCTTTAGAATAAAGACTATTTACTTTTGATGAATGTTTTAGTCTTGGGAAAATACATTTCTTTGATTAATATTAAATCAAAATGTAAGCTTAAAATCAAACCTTGAATATAATTTGAGAAAACTATACATTTGGCTAATACATCCCCAAATCAGTTTTTCAGTTGGTCCAAAGTATAATTTTCTCATTGTGATAAAATAAGTGACTTGAACCTCTTTTTGTGTGCAACGGCAGCTTTTCAGGCAAGACTTGAAGGTGTCTCGGATTTTCAGTACTCGCTGGAGTAAAAAGTGTGACAACTAGCCACATGAACATTTCTACATAAACTTGACTCTCAGCACTATTTAGAGGACAGATGTCTGTGTAGACAGTCAGAGTCAGGGTCAGGGTGATGGGTAGTGTTTAAGGAAGGGGTCAGAGTTCCGAGGTCAAGGGTCAGCTAATAGTAATCCACTATGGGAGTGTGTGTATTGACTTCAGCAGAGTTCTCAAATACACACACGGCACAGGGAAATAAGTCAATATCAAATCAATCCGCTCTAAACAAATTGAAGTTGTGATAGGTAAACACTAGTACCAGGGGCGGATCTAGAAAATAATTTTTAGGGTGGCAAAGGGGTGGCATGGGGTCTATGAGGGGTGGCAACACCAAAGCAAGCCCCCAAGCACAGTTTTGGGGGATTTATGGTCTGACATACACAGTTGTGTTCACAAATATTGTATTACCATTAAGTAATCATCTATACTGTTGAAAATGAAAAATAAATAATAACATTTCAATATCCATCATGGCACCAAATCAATACACAATATAAAAAACTTCAACAGGTTATAAATGTTTCTGAGCTTGTATCACTAAAGAAGACATGCGGTTCTATTAAAATTACATATAGGCTACTTAGATGGTATAATCACGTTTAGTGCAAGTTTAAGAGCAACAAAAACTTTTGAATTTCCTGACATTAGAAAGAAATACAATAATATCAAAGCACTGAAACTGGATCAGTTTTGAAAACAGTGTTTGATTTTCTGTTATTAAGAGAGGTGGGAATGTCTGTAATCACCCAGAACAAACTCTATCAACCATATACTCTAGCAACACCCCAGCAACTGCATACCAAGAGCCTAGCAACCACCCGGAATATCCTAGCAACCAACTAGCAACACTTTAGAACATCTAACTGACCAAACCATTTATATTTTTTAAACAAGATTTTAAGACAAGCCAGCATACATTTTTCTTTTAAACTTTTCAATAGTTATTACAGTTTTTCTTACAGGTTTTTTTCCAGCTGCTTACATTTTCAAAACTTTGCCTCTTTTTTTCAAAACTTTACACACAAATCCAAGAACCGCACACACAAAATGCAAAATGCCTCACATCTCTTGCAAAATGAAGCACATCATTCAAAATATCACAAACACATCTCAAAAGCAAACATTTGCAAACACCTTTGCCATAATATTTATTCTTGTTAGAAAAATGGTTACAAATAAAATTTGACAGTCACGCGCTTGAAGGTGTACAACATGTGCTACAGTTTACTGTACATATAGAATAATGATATTGTCTAATGTACTGGTACTGTACTGTAATTATACTGTATGTGTAAGTATAAAACCCCTGTCAGCTCTCTCCTCTCTCCGTTGTTAGCATGCAGAGATTCTGATTGGTGTGTCATCAGTTTTGCAGCCTAATGTTTAACTTACTCATTGTTAAACTTTTTGAGAAATGTGTCTTTGTTTTGAAAACTGAATTAATGGTTTGGCAAAAAAGTGGCAACTAAAATCAGTTATATTAACAATCGAGAAAACTGCAATAAGACTAGATTCTTACCTGACTCTGCTATTAGTTTCCGTGATCGGCATCTTATTAATTTCATGTTATTGTTAGGGCTTATATCCATGATGAAAGTGAAGCGAGCGGTCGGAGAATCGGATCACCAAACAATTACACGATGAATCTCAGACATATCCGGACGGGATCAGATTTCTCAGAGGACTTCTGAGTTACCTGAAAAGCAGTAATTATCTGATTCACGAACAACTGTAAAAACAATTAGTTAGTTGTTAGAAAACACTCTCTGTTTTGAGAATGCCTCCCCCCTCCTTTCTCACTCTTTCTCTCTCCTTCTCTGAATCCCCCCTCCTCTATCTGCTTTCTTCTTCTCTCTCTTGTGATGGTGTTTGAAATGTACGTCTAACTCAATATTCAGGTAAGAGGAGTTTGTGCGCTCTAATTTGAAGGGGGGTTCAGCCTTGTCTCGCCCCGAAGTCTATTCGTATATGGATATGCTTTCTGTATATGCGGATTTATACAAATACACAATGTTCTGGGAAAAAAAAAAAAAAACAAAAAAATCCGGTATGGGTATGTCCCCCCTATCTAGTGTGGTTAACGAGGGTTGAAACTCCCTTCGACATATGCCTATATAATATCTGTATTTTCTATGAATAAATTGAAGTATTGAGAATACATTTGATTGTGTGTTTTCTTACTTCCCGGCCGTTTATTTATTTACACTTTATGAGACTGAGAAGATTTCACGGTGGCAAAGAGATATCGAGGGACCAAATTGTTATTTATTAACAAGTGGGGGCTCGTCCTTCCGGAATTTCTCAAAAAGACAGGTAAGAAAATGTTTTCTTTTTCTTCCTGTCTGTAAGAGAAATTGAATTTATTCTCGTTTGCAATTTGATTATGTCATATTTGGCATCAATCTGTTTTCATCACATTTTGGATGTGGGAAGAAGAGAGGGAAGCTTTCGGTTTAGCCTATCTATTTAAGAAAATGGATTAGTGGTGAAAGATTATAATTGCTCACCCTTGCCGTGAAAGTTCTCGGTCTCTTAAGTGATTTCATGAATAATACAGAACTGAAAGCTTTCTTTTGGCCAAAAATATCAAAAAGTTAATATAAGACCGCGGTCTCTATTTTGTGTTTTGTTTGGCCATTCTATAAATTGTGAAAAGTGCACTAAAATTGACGAGACATATTTGATCTCCGATGGGGCAGACGATCTCAAAACCTATTATTGGCGAGTTGCCAAGGGATTGGATCTACAGGAATAACAAAGGTTTTAATACTGAACAGTATTTGAGTAATTTGGCTGGTTGCGTCAGGTTAAAACGACTGATTAAAAAAAATCTTTTTTTCTAATGTCCCATGTTGGCTCTCCCAGCTCGGCTCCGCCTCGGTTTGATACTGTTGGAAAGCCTGAACAAGAAGAATTAACCCCTAATCGTCTGTACCCGCAACAACCTAGTGCAACTGATTT
>JADLZN010000683.1:47500-182510 GCA_018155175.1 Sinocyclocheilus anophthalmus | reverse complement strand
CTCTTACTCAATATTCAAGGTAAAGGAGTTTGTGCTGATTTAGAAGGGGGGTTCAGCCTCTGTCGCCAGGAAGTCTATTCCTTATATGGATATGTTTTTCTGTATATGTGGATTTTATACAAAACACATGTTCTTGGGAAAAACATCCTGTATGGGTATCTCCCCCTATCCTCATTGGTTAAGAGCGTTGATGATGAAAAATCCCTCGAATGCCTATATAATATCTTTGTTTCTATGAATAAAGTTGAAGTATTGAGAATACAATTTTGTGTGTTTTCTTGCTTCCCGGCCGTTATTTACACTTTAAGGGACTGAGAAGATTTCACGGTGGCAAAGAGAATATCGAGGGACCAAATTGTTATTTATTAACATTAGTGAACTGGGTTGTGGTTTTGACTCAAAAAGTTCCGGTTCATAAGAGTCATTTGTTAATGAAGCCGACCTCACTGGCATGCTGCGTGCGTGCGTGCGTGCAACCATCGTGCAGTTTATTAAAAGACGTGTTTTTGCCATTATTTAGCATTACTCTGTCATCGCCACAGCTGAAAAGTAGCACATGAAACACTGATTACATTTAGATTTTATTCTGTGATAATTCTGGGGTGCACAGCTTTTTCTTAGGGTGGCAGTTGCCACCCCGTGCCACCCGGTAGATCCGCCCCTGACTAGTCCAACATCGCAATTTTTTTTCCTTACACTGAGGCCTATTTATGCCTCACAAAAAAGTAACTGTGTGACTTTATTTTTCATAATTGTGGCTTTATATCTCCCAATTACAACATAATTTCTCATAATTACAACTTTATTTCTTGTAATTGTAAAATTATTAGGGCTGCCCTCGACTAAGGATTTTTCTGGTTGACTAGTAGTCGTTCATTTGAAGCATTAGTCGACTAATCGCACATTTATAAATAAACCATTTAAATCATAATAATGAGCCTTTAATTGCCTACATAGACATAAGCGCTCAAGCACACGCATAAAGCTTGCCACAGTGCACCGGCAGAAGTAATGATTATGAATGTGTCAGGGAAAAAACAGTAAGGAGACTGCATTATCATTTTAATAATTTGATAAACTAGTGCTTTCTTTGTTTTCAGATTAAGAGATGAAGTCGGCGACACTGACTCGTCATCTCCGCAGTATTGGACGCGCCTGTGTGCATGTTTCATACAGATTGCATAATCTAAGAATATGTTTTCCATTTGAATTGGTTCATTTGAAAATAAGACATTTCACTCTCTATAGATATATTTTTAATGTCTGTAAGGCAAAGATATACACGGAGTTTCGCGCTCGAGACCGAGACGGCAGAAAGCGCCTCCTGCTTGTTTTCATTATTTTACAAAAGTGCGGTATTGTGAGTGCACACAAAATAAACGTGGAGATGTATTACTCTTATCTGTATGACCAAAAATGACGGAGTATTTTAGGCGTAAGTGAGGGCCCCAGCGCCTCCATCTGTCCTGCAGTGAGCGGGACAGATGGAGACTGTTCAGCTTCCACACACTAGAATAGCGCACATTTCTCTAGGTTATTAGATTGAGCGGCCATGTAAAGTTGCTAATACTTACATATTTCAGATGATAAGCCATATTTGAGTGGTCGATGAATGATAGTGGAGCGTTTGGATGTCCTGCCCATAGATGTACTGTATTACCACATAGACTAGCCATTAACGATCTGTTAACCACAGACTTCGCCTGTGGATTTTCTTTTTCTGCGACTAATTACATTTTGGTCTACTAACGATTAGTCGATTATTAGGGGGCAGCCCTAAAAATTATGTTATTATAATTTTACTTTATTTTGCATAATTGTGACTTTACACACAGTGTGACTTTATATCTCCAGATTGAGACTATTGTCACTTTATATATCGTAATTATGACTTTATTTAGCATAATTGTGACTTAATATTTTACAATGTGATTTTATGTTTCACAAATGCAACTTTATTTGGCATAATTGTAACTTCATGTGACTTTATATCTTCAAACTGTGAACATATTTTTGTATTGTTGTGACTTTATTTCTCACAATTTCACTGTATATTTCACAATTGTGACTTTATTTAGCATAGTTGTGACTGTATTTTTACAGTGTGACTTTATATCTCCATATTGTGACTTTATTTATTGTAATTGTAACATTATAACACAATGTGATTTTATATTTCACAAACGTGACTTTACTTAGCATAATTGTGACTTTATATTGCACATTTTTTTTATATCTCCGAATTGTGACTATTTTTTACAACTGTGACTTTATATCTTCTTTATTTCTTGTAATTGTGTCTTTATAGTTCACAATGTCACTGTATATTTCACAATGGCAACTTTATTTCTTTATTGTAATTGTAACTTTATATTTCACAATGTGATTTTATATCTACAAATTCTGACTTCTCTTTTTTGTAATTTGCAACTTTATATCTTGTCATTTTGATTTTATTTCTGTTAATTAGAACTTTATATTTCACAAAATCACTTTATATTTCACAATTGTGCTTTTAGCCTAATTGTGACTTTATATTTTGCCATGTGACTATATATTTCCAAATTGTGACTTTATTATTCATAATTGACTCTATTTTTTATAACTGTGACTTTATTTTTCGTAACTGCAACTTCATTTAATGTACTGTAATTTTGACTACATATCGCAATTGTGAATTATACTTCACAATGTGACATTATTTACTGTAATTGTAACGTCTCATAATTGCAATTTTATATCACATTGTGACTATATATCTCTCCCTCTGATTTTATTTCTCAAAATGATCTGTTTCATTTTTACTCAAGGGTTGAAATAGGCTCATCTCACTGGGAAAAGATCTGAGAAGATATGTCAGGCTAATTCAGGCTTAACAGAGAATATTTTATGAGCCTGTATCTTTACTTGATACTGAACATTTCTCTTTATACAGTGTATTTCCCAGCAGAGCAGGTTATTATGTGTAATCCAGCAATAAAAAAATATAGTCAATGAGATTTCTCGCTTCTGAACTATCATAATCGATGGGAATCATTAGACATCAGTACTTAAGTCTGCAATCTAATGCTTTATTCACTAAAATCAACATATATGTCCCATCTTCATGATTCACAGCCCATTTTTGATTCATAAATGACTAGCAAAATGTCACAATCACCACTTAACTGATAAAGACCCAAAAGCGCCCCAACGTAGGATTAAAGAGATTCACGCTAAATTCAGACTAAAGGTTTGTTCTAATTTAACCGATCAATCTGATAGCTTCATGCAATACGTGTAAAATTATCTGTTCTGTCGGCTCCATCTGAATCCATTAAAGTGCATGAAGAAAAAACGAGGCCCAGCGGGAGGGTAGAATTTAGACTGACTCATACACACTCACACAGTTCCTCCCCGCCTACAATAAAATAGCACACACACACAGTGACTCTCTCCATCCACTACACACAAGCTTTCCTCAATTTCCTACTACCCCCTGCCACTGCACAGCAGCTCACACACATACTGTACAGCATAAGGCACTTACATTGACCTACTCACACACATACAGCACACACTGGGGGCAGAGACAAGCACGAGTACAATCCGAGAGTGGACAGTATGTGTGAGTGTGTGTTAAAAGAGCTTAAAGGGTTAGTTCACCCAAAAATGAAAATTAGGCTGCGTTTTACTCACCCCCAAGGCATGCTAGGTGTATATGACTTTCTTCTTTCAGACGAATCCAGTCGGAGTTACATTAAAAATGGTCTTTGATCTTTCAAGCTCTATCATTGCAGTCAGCGGGTGTTGCATTGCTTCAATACAAAAGAAGTTAAATAAAAAGCGCCCATCCATAAAAAAAAACGTCTCACACGGCTCCGGGGGGTGAACAAAGGCCTCCTGTAGCGAATCGATGCGTTTTTGAAAGAAAAATATCCATATTCAAAACGTATGTCAGAGGATTTCGATATAAGCCAAGGGGAAACTGGTTTTCAAGTAAGGAAACTTTGCTTCCTTTGCTCCTGTTAACAAATGTTGGTTTTCATGAGACTCACCGGCGCATGCGCTGCGCTGAACTCATACGTCATGCTCCCGGAGCTGCTTCCGTGTACAACTGCTGGCGCAAGCTAGATTAAAGTGATTATTACGTTTTGAATATGGATATTTTTCTTACAAAAACACATCGATTCGCTACAAGAGGCCTTTGTTCACCCGTATGAGACACCTTTTTTTATGGATGGGCGCTTTTCATTTAACTTCTTTTGGACTGAAGCAATGCAACACCCGCTGACTGCAATGATAGAGCTTGAAAGATCAAAGACCATTTTTAATATAACTCCGACTGGATTCGTCTGAAAGAAGAAAGTCATATACACCTAGCATGCCTTGGGGGTGAGTAAAACGCAGCCTAATTTTCATTTTTGGGTGAACTAACCCTTTAAGTGTCAAAACCAAAAATGTGAACCCTCTCCTGCAGCACTTTAACAAGAACATGCATTTATTAGCCGAAACTCTTATTCAATAGATGCAATAGATTTGATTCCTTGTTCAATACATTTGCAAGCTATTCCAAGATAACACCACACTGAAAATTCACTGAAGGGGGAAAAAAATCTGTCGTTATTTACTCGCCATCATCATGTCAAACTTTTATGTTGTTGTATATGGAACACAAAAGGATCTGAACATTTTCATATGAATGTCATGGTTAAAAAAGCACTGTAAATGTATTGAAAAAAATTACATTGAGAAATTAGGGTTTATTAAGGGTTAAGTATATTAGGGTTCTGTTTTTATTTTATTTATTTTTACTGAATGGAACTGAATTAACGAAAAGAACCTTTTTGGCCCAAAAAAAGAGTTCTTCAGGATAAAAGATGAATTAACTAAATGAGTTGTTGATGACTGTGTAATAGTTATTTTAAGTTTATTTCAGTGATAAAATACACTATATGTTTCATTGATACATACATGAAATAGCACTTCAACAAGAATGTAATCCATAAAATGTTATGATCTCATGTTTAGAATCCTAAAAGGATTCTATCTTTAAAAATAAAAGCTTTTAGCATCAATAGTTCCACGAAGTACCTTCAGTATATAAAAAATGTCTTCATATTCTTAGGGGAAAAGGCTTTTAAGAACATATTCTTTTAATATAAAGGTTTTTTGGGGAACCTAAAATGGTTCTTTTATTTGCATCACTATATATAAATGTTTTAGAACTATTGGGTCTTTTGATTAAATTCTCAAAAAAAAACTATATCTAAAAAATCTTCATCTGTAATGAACCACAGCAGGGGGTCCAAATATAGCAGTGATATAATCCTTAAAAGTTCAATATAAAAGAATTGTGACCCTGTCTTGTGAAAACCCAGCTAAAGTCACTTTTTGTGATTTGCTGTTTTCTACAATAAAACCATCCTTCATAAGGTAAAGAACTTTCTGTGAAAATGTAACCTTGATACCTTTAATACTGACCGAGCAAGACCATGCCAAAGATTGAAATCAGAGTGAAATCAAATCTTTGATGCTTGTTATATCATAATTAGATTTTGAGACTTTAGCCTGGATTTCACAGAGAGGGTCACAATTTCTTCTAAGATTGAAATGGCACTTCTTGGACCTTTTTTTGGTGTGCATACTTGTTTTTATTTACTTATTTAAGGAAGACGAGTACCTTGGTGGGACCGTGATATTCTTGAAAGTACCTTGGAGTAACATACCATGGTGTACCATGGATTGCAGAAAGTACCATGTTTTTACCATGTGATACCATCACTGCACTACATGGTCCAGCCACAGTGCCACACAATGTGTTAATTACCTTGTGTTGTTTCCACATGGCGGCCAGGGGCTTCACGTCGTGCTTGCCGTGTTTGCCCTCCTCCAGACACTGGTAGCACACGGGGGTCTTGCAGCTGACGCAGTACATGCCGTAGTTCTCCGCTTCGTGGTCCACGCAGCTCGCCTGTCTGCGCGCGGAGGCGGTCCCCTGCGCTGGAGCGGCCGGCGGCAGCAGCCGGTGCTTGGCCAGCGGTCCGCGGGAGGGGTGGCAGCGCTGCTGGCACGGAGCGCAGTAGAAAACATCGCACTGCTCGCACATCACCGTGGCGTCCACCGGATTGCGGTCGCACAGCTGGCATTTGACGGAGGCGGCGCGGCTCTGCTGGTAGCGGGACACGATCGCCTCCAGCAGCCGGTTGCGCTGGAAGCCGCGGAGCCCGCGCTCCTCCAGGGACACGCTGCGGTGGCACAGCGGGCAGGTGATGGAGCAGTGGCGGTGCACCAGCGCCGGGGGGAACACGCGCACTCCGTTGGGAGACTTCAGGCACGGCGTGTATGAGCCGTAGCCGCTGTCCGTCTCGCTGTACATGCTCATCTTGTCCATATCCAGATAGTCATAGTCCGAGGAGCATCGGTTCTGCGGAGGGGTCTCTCCCTCCGGGGTCTGCACGATGATATTCCGAGCACACGCCAGGCAGACATTATGAGAGCACGGTAAAATAATCGGCTCCTTGAAGAGAGAACCGCAAACCGGGCATTTCAGTTCTTCTTCCATCGCGTTCAATGAAATCAGAGCAGCACTACAGACGCGGACAGCTCCAGTTACCCGCTCCGCGCATGCGCAGTGAGAGAACGGTTGTGGGCGTTGTAGTCCCTACGCTGATACCCGCCGCTTCTGCTGACCACTTAAAAACTACAACTCCCGTAATTCCGCTAATTAAATGCAGCGAGAGGAATTTGTATTATCGTCCCGTATTCAAAGGGTCATAGGTTTGGCCTAATTTGCAATTTAAAGAAGCCCGTGTGTAAACAACCCCGTCAAAGGAGGACAGGCGTTGTAATTGCGCTGGCATCCGAGAGAGCTGACCAGTCGCCTCTTTCTATGAGTGGCCGTGAATAATTAGAGCAAGGAATTTTTCACAGCATGCATCGGGCTGCTTACAGTCCAACCCTGCCCACACAGTCTAATTACAGCACAGAATTAATGAGCACTTCATCACACCACCTTATCTAATGATTGACTAGTAATGGGGAAAATATTACATTCATATAAAAAATAAATAATGGGGAAAATATTGTACTCATATAAAAATCAATAATGTATATTTATACATAAGCATTTATAGTAGCTACTTTTTTCTTGAAATACATGGTTTAAAAAAAACACACAAATAGTATAATTTTTCTAGTTTTAGGTTTATATACATACATACATACATATATATATATATATACAGTATGTATAGGAACAATAAATAAGTGAAAATTGAGAAATAGGACAGAAAACGTCAATCACAAAAGATTTCTGATTAATGTCCAGTCCAATATAAACTAATAGTGCAGGGTTAAAATATTTATTTGACAATCAGGGGCACAAAGGCACATGCTTTTGTTCACTCTCACATGCCTGTCGTTTTATTCAGAGGCGCGAGACTGATCCGTGAGATTAGGCTGGGGGTCTGCCAAGACTAAATGAACTCCTGTCAAAACCCAGAGGGTGACGCATACAATACTGGAAAAACAGTGTCCATGTTGTGTGCATCAGTGCAAACCAGATTGCATCAAATAGTGAAGTTAGATATTCTTGCATGCATTACAATTCTTGTTTCAAATTGATTTAGAAGATAATTTCATTTCATAGTCCCATGAACAGTGCCAACACCTTAAACCTTTCCCCATCTTATCATTTTTAAATTAAAAGTTGTCTGTGTATTATGTGTCGGGAGGGTTAAAGCAACGAAACACAAAACAATAAGACCTTGCTAATATTTGATCAAGGATATGAAGTCTGGCGGAGAACAGAAACAGCAGGATCAAAGAGAAAAGGAATATTTTTAATAACTCTGCCAAGACTTTGGCTTTGGGATTTTTAACAGAGCCTTATTTTTATTAAACAATTCCCTGTACACCAGGGGGCACTACATTTAAAAGCTTCGACATCTGAAGCATAGCCTCAAAATAATACAGCATATTCATGATAAGTGTGTATAATGCACCTTGCTTTTTTAAACCAGATGTTTACTAGTTTATGTGTACAAAAACACACTCAAAAAAAGCAGTATATATATAACAGTGTTTTCATCTTAACACCTGTCTTTTTGTTTGATTGAAATGACAAATGTAATTCTTTACATTTTAATAGGGCAATATGAATTTCCATTTACTTTAATAATATACTGTTCATTATAAATGATTAAAGAACCAACAGCCGATCTCTCGACAAAGCACAATACACTAAATATTATTACATTTAAGTGTTACACAGTCGCCATTTGGTTTAGACATAGAAGCGTTTCTGTTACAGAATAAAAAAAATAAAAGGCAATTACAATTTGTTTCTCTCAATTCTCACTTCTGAGAAAAAGAGCTCATAATATAAACTCGCAACAAGTCTGAATTTCAAGATATTAACTCAGAACTGAGATGTTAACTTGCTATTTCAATTCTAAGTTTATAAGCACTTCTGACAAATTCGAATCGTAAGCAATAAACTCACAATTAGACAATTCAGAATTGTGGGATATAAACTCGCAATTGAGAGAAAAAAGTCTGAACTGAGATCAAAATTCGCAATTAGTCACAGGACTGTACTTTTTTTTTTTTGTTCGCTTTACAACTTACATTCATTTATATCTCACAACTGCATATCTTGCCATTCTTTTTTTCTCAGAATTGCAAGAGAAATCAGAATTGTGAGAGGAAAAAAAAGTCACAATTACCTATTTTGTTTTATTCGGTGGCGGAAATTTAAAGGATGCAATTAGTTGGTTAGATTTTTTTGAATTCTCCTTTTGTGTTCTGTGTACAACAACATAAAGGTTTGTCATAAAGGTGAGTACAAAAAAAAAATGACAGATTTTTTATTTTCTGTGAACTATTCCTTTAAAGAGTGTGAGAGGTTAGGAGTGCATCGCAACACCAAAAATGAGTCACATGAGTGCAATGTAGTGAAATGTACTGAGATTTGAAGACCGATGTCCGAGCTCATCTCTATTAGACGAAGGACATGGTGCTCTCGGGGTTGACCCTGACAGACCGAGAGCTCTTCCTCAGATCCTGGAGCTGTTTGGCTGGTTTCCCGACTCCCTCCTCAAACCGCTTCTCCACAACAGGAAGCACCGTCTCATGCAGGAACGATGCGTTCTGCAGAATAAAGGCCTTTTTCTCGGCCTCCTGCTCGCAGCGCAGGCTGTAGTCCACATGCTGCACCGCCACCAGGATGATCTCCCGCAGGCTCTCCAGAAACACCATGTGCAGCTCTGGGAAGTACAGCTTCAGCCCTTCCTCCAGGAAGGCCATCATCTGCTTGGTGAAGGCCACAATGGTGTAGCTCAGGTTGACCCAGCAGTCTTCTCCCGTATACTGGTCGAAACTGCCGATCCCGCAGCTTCGCATTTCGTCCTTGAGCTTGGCCAGAGCTTCAGGAGTCATCAGGTTCATCCTACGCCACATCTCCTCAGAGTTACGATGCCTCGTTGCTTCTATGATGATGTCCTTCTGGCTTTGGAGAGCCGCCCTGATGTCTTTCACGAGTAACAACTGCAAAATGAAGGTCAGATCCAAGCCGATCTCGCTCAGCTGCCTGCAGTGCTCACTGGCGAACTTCACGCACTCTGCAGCGGTGGACAAGCTCTCTTTGCTGTCAAACACCTGCTTGCTGAAGGCATCTACGAACATCTTCATCACCGAGCGAGACCAGACCACAAAGGCGGAGTAGCAGCCAGTGTTGCCTGCGAAATCAGTCTCAAACTCCCTGGCGGTTTCAAGCAGGCTCGTGAAGAAGATGTTGCAGAGCTTTTGGATGTAAAGCAGCGTGGCGCCCTCGATGCGAAGCTGGCGGATGGCGGTTTGGACAGCCGCCGCTCTGTTTTTCAAAAACAGCTCACAGGCCTTCGTGGACTGTCCCAGGCGAATGAGTTGAGAGACGGCTCGCCGCGTAGCTTTAGGTCCTCCACGGAGCGAGCGATCAGGTGAGAGTTCGAACACCAGGACCTCCGTCAGCTGTCGAACCCGCTCATCCACCTTCCCCCTCAGCTCCTTCACGCGTGGGCTCACTGGTTGCTCCTTCAGATATCCGTTCAGCTTATCCAGAAGATCAACAGCACCCTCAAAGTCTCTCTGAGCGATGCACACGTCAAGGTCTTCTGGAAGCTCCTGGATCCATTCGGGACTGAGATCCACCAGTTCCTCTGAACCCAGAGGCTCGTCCTCATCAAACGGGTTTGTGGAGACGTCCTGCCGGACCGGCGACGTTGGCACCTCCTCTTCCTTTATGTTTTTGTCTTTCGCCACTTTGTTTTTCTTCGTTTCCTCCAGAATCTCCAGCCACTCTTTCTTGATCTTGCTGTTCTCGGCTTTGAAGATGCGGCTGTCGGGGAACATGAGGATTTTGAACATGTCTTTCATCGGAGGGTTGTCTTTTACATTCACAACCGCAAAGCTTTCTAGATCATACAGCGCATTGTATTTGTATTTCACGGCTCCATGTCTGTTCGCCAGCCAGGTTGCGATGAGCAGGCAATCGTTCATCAGAAACGCGTGAACCTTTTGGATCTGTGACATGTTGTCTGCGTCATACTCCAAAAGATCCCCATTATAGACCAGATATCTGCCGGGGGTTTCCATGATGTTCTTGCAGCCCTCCACTTTTTCCAAAAGTGTGGTCAGGGTTCTTTGTTTAACCTCTTCGGTTTCCTTTGGGAAGGCTGCCAGCATCTCTTTGGCTGCTTCGTCTTTATCTGTGGACAGGAGAGACTGTGTAATGCTCTCCATTATGCTCTTCTGCTCAGTGAGAAAGTGACTCAGCTGATACATCTCACTTTCCAAGTAAGAAATCTCCTTGGCTGTCTCAATAAACTGCCTGTAGTTTTTATAAACATTTTTCTTCAGGTTCTGCGCGGTTTCGTCGGCCAGTGTTTGTATTTTCTGACGGTGCTCTTGTAGGTCTCGGTCCCCGTCCGACTGCTGCGAGAGCTGCTGCACGTACGATTGAGGATCAAAATTAGGGCATTCCAGCAACTTACGCAAACGATTTCCAGTGTCTGCCATTTTTTTTCCCGATGTTATGGCGAAAATGAAACACAAATGTGAGGATAATTGCGTGAAAATCCGGCTCTCAGCTGCAGAGCTGCTCGCTTCCTCAACGCAGGCAACGCCCGACGCATCACGTGACGCGCGAGCGTTTCAAAGTACTGAGCACGCATAACAACACAGAGTCACTCACTTATAATATGTTTGAATAATTTAATACTAATTACATGTACATCTAGTAAGACGTTGTTGTTTGTGTCTGGTGTATGGCACATGTCTTTTAGCGTTGCTGTCCGTGTTAATAAGCATAATAAGTAAATAAATAAAAGGCTTGACTACAAAAAACCCCCACATCGGGTCAGTAACTGTCAAAACAAATTTTTTTGGGGTTTACATGTATATACTGGATATGTTAATTCATACACTTTTATTGCAAACGTAGCTTAAAGTAGTACATATATATTTAACGTATAGAATTATACAGTATTAAAACTGTACACACGGCTTAACATTTGTGACCCTGGAGCACAAAACCAGTCATAAGGGTAAACATTTTGAAATTGAGATGTATGCATCATCTGAAACTGAATAAGTAAGCTTTCCATTGATGCATGGTTTGTTAGGATAGGACAATATTTGGCTGAGAAACGACTATTTCAAAATCTGGAATCTGAGGGAGCAAAAAAAAAATCTAAATAGTGAGAAAATCGCTTTTAAAGTTGTCCAAATGAAGTCTTTAGCAATGCATATTACTAATCAGAAATTAAGTTTTGATATATTTACTGTAGGAAATTTACTAAATATCTTCATGGAACATGATCTTTACTTAATATCCTAAAGATTTTTGGCATAAAAGAAAAATGTATCATTTTGACCCATACAATGTATTGTTGGCTATTGCTACAAATATCCCCCAGCGACTTAAGACTGCTTTTGTGCTCCAGGGTCACATTTTATAAACGCAATAAAAGTTAATTTTCTTTATTTTATTAAATATGTCATTAAATGCCCATCTGAGTAAAACCCAGAAAACCCTAATTGAGTGTGTCACCTTATCGGTAGGAAGTGTTCAGAGTAAAATATTTGCAGAAGTATCCAATATTCATTCCAGTAATTAATTAATTAAATATCAAATAATAAATAACTGACCAATAAAATGACAAAAAACGAATAATTCTACGATTTGTCGTTGTTTGTGTGGATCTAGCAACTCCGTGCAACTATTTTTATTGGTCACCATTTTACGTCTCCAGTTATTACGTCTCCAGTTATTACGTCTCCTGTTCCAGGGGTTGTTATTTTTGTAGCGTTATTGTAATGCATATTGTAACATCTCCACGTCTCCAATGTTGCTCTGTTCGTGCATATAACGTAACATTATAACTATTAGACTTACAAATACATTTCCCCAGCATTCCCAACTCTGTGTGACTTCACGATTGGCCAGCAATTTGGCTCTCACAGGGCTCTAGTGGAAAGCAGACTGAAGATGGAGGACGAAGACTTCTTACTCGCTCTTCGTTTACAAGAGCAGTTTGATCAGGAGACAGCGACTGATGAAGACCACCCGTCCAGCAAGAAGCGGAAGATTGAGTCCTCTGGGCTGATGGATGTGATTTCTTACTCCCAGCCCAGTCCAGAGAGACCGCTGTCCATCGTGGACGCGTCGTGGGAGATGCTGGACCCCAATCCGGACGTGAGGGCCATGTTCCTGCAGTTCAGTGACCAGTTCTTCTGGGGGAAACTCAGCGGGGTGGAGGTCAAGTGGAGTCCGCGGATGACACTGTAAGAGCCACACATCTAGCGGACAGCACGATGCAGTCTGGGGCTCACCAGAACCTGTATTAGAGAGACAGATGACTTTGACTTATGTTCATTTCTGGCCGACACTGCGTGCATAATTATTAGGCAAGTTGATATTCTTCTGATCATATTTTTTCCAAGCACATTTGACCAATTCCAAACCACATCAATCGTAATAACTACATTTAATAATTTATAAGTGATATATAATTGTCCATGAAGGCTTGAAGTGAAAACTCCTTATAGTCAGGTGCAGTGTTGGGGAAAGTTACTTTTAAAAGTAAAGTAATGCATTACAATAATGCGTTACTCCATAAAAAAGTAACTAATTACGCTACTTAGTTACCTTTTATGGAAAGTAATGCGTTGCGTTACTTTTGCGTTACTTTTTAAATCTGGACAGGGCTTGCTTGTTTGTTTTTAAAATAAAAAAGTTATATTTTTGGCGAATATAAAAGCCTTTTCACACCAAAAGTGAAATGAATAAGCCTCAGGCTGAAGGGAAAGTACATTTACGTCCGTACAGTAGAATGCAGAAGAAGACATTTATATAAAAGACACAAATGTTCATCTAGAGTAATTTGTGATTATTAGTACGGTTGAACTGGATCACCGAAGGTCAGAAGCAAAGACATTGGTTAATAGAATGGGATTAAATACATAAAGCATAGTTGTGTTGTTTAACATTTAATTACTGCAGATTTGCATCATATTCTGAGTTAGCATTTCACTGTTTTAATTCATTTTGAGGAATACTGAATCTGTGTGTTTGTGTGAGTGAGATGAATTCATGCATATTCATATTTGTTTTGAACTACAGTAACTTCTGATTTCTCTCAACATGGGGACAGGAGAGCTGTCAATCAATAAATTGGAAGAAAAAAAAGTAACTTGCGTTACTTATTTGAAAAAGTAACTCAGATATTCTCTTGTAAATTAAAAAGTAATGCGTTACTTTACTAGTTACTTGAAAAAAGTAATCTGATTACGAAACTCATATTACTTGTAATGCGTTGACCCCAACACTGTCAGGTGTGCATAATTATGAGGAAGGTTGTCTTTTACAGATAAAGTGAGCCAAAAAAAGAGAGATTTAATTCAGACTGAAAGTCACAAAATTATTAAATGCCCATGAAAAAGATGCAGTACTAGAATTTGTGAAGTTAAGGCATGACCATTGGACAGTGAAATGCTCCTTGGGTCAGCAAGGTCAGGAAAAAAAACAAAAAACAGGTGGAGAACAAAAGACACATGTTACCTGCATGTTAACTTCCAGAATCTGGCAGTAAGTTTTGGAAGATCATTTTTAATCTCCTATCCTGAAAAGTATGGAAGTCCGTTTCCGCCACTGAAAAAAAAAAAAAAAGGTAATAGCGGTAATTGACTTTTTTTCTCAGAATTGTGATACATAAACTTGCAATTGCGAGATAAAAACTCACAATTCTGACTTTTTTCTCGCAATTCTGAGAAAAAAAAAAAAAAAAAAAAAAAAAAAAAAGTCAGAATTGTGAGATAAAAAGTCACAATTAACCTTTTATTTTTTATTAAGTGGCGGAAACGGGCTTCCATACTAAACTTACGGCCAGATTCTGGAAGGTAAATTCTTGAAAGAGTGGTACAAGAGGATGTGGTGCTGGTCCTCAAGAGTCATTAAAGCCTTAAACCATAGCAAAGGTCTCTGAGAACCTGGAAACATTGACTCTTCTGGAGACTCCAGGTTGGTTGCGGTTCTAAAAAATGAGGCGCTGGAGATAAACGGTTCCTGATGGTTTCACGCCTAATTCTTTTGCACTTAGCATGTGTCTTTTCTTCTCCACCTGTTTTTTTCTGACCGTGCTGACAGCATTTCGCTGTCCAATGGTCATGCCTTAACTTTGCAAATTCAAATATTGCATCCTTCTCATGGACATTTATTAATGGGCATTTGGAATAATTATATATCAGTTATAAATGATTAAATACAAGATTAATAGTTAAGATTGATGCTTTTTGGAATTGGTAAAATGTGCTTGGAAGAAAATATGATCAGAATATCAACTTAATAATAATTAAGTTGATAATAATAATTGTTGATAATTATTATGCACGCACTGTAATGTTTGACTCCCTCAGATGTGCTGGTGTTTGCTCTTATGAGGGAAGAGGAGGCTTGTGTTCTATTCGACTCAGTGAGCCACTCCTGAAGCTCAGACCCCGCAAAGATCTTGTACAGGTTGGTTAAACTTTTTTTTTTTTCACTTTGAAAGTTAAAATAGAATCAAAACATCCCCATTTAATTCCTTAACCATTTAAATATTTTAGTGTAATTCAAAAAAAGTCCTCCAATAGATATTAAATGGTTTTTATTAAATACACATTAGAATAACTTATATTGCTAGTAATATTTCAAGATGAACATTTACTGTAAATTAGGTTTAACAATATTGTAACCGTGATATGTAACAAATAGGGCCTTTCGCACCGCGGGAACCTTTTCATAGTACCAGAACTAATTGTGGAATTACCCACTTTTTGGCATTTTCGCACCGCCGGAACTGGGTGCGATTTCTACTCCGGAGCAGGGTCTAACCAGCACAACTGGTACTAATCGTGACGTAAGTAGACATTGATTGGCCAAACTCGTACGAAAACGCCCTCACCCGCCATGATTTAAAACGCTGTGTAAACATACTGTAAACATTGTGTCAACTTATTTCGCAAGTATGGAGAACAGCGATAGATGGACGGACGCTGAAGTGCAGGCACTTGTAGCAAATGTAGCACTGCCAGTTGTCGTTGGAGATTCTTAGTCCTCCTTTCCATTCTTTCAAAAATCGTCCCAGTACTTTAGTACTGTACATTTAGTTCTGGAACTAAAGCGGTGCGAAAGGCCCTAAACAGTCTGACTGGTTGAAGTGTAAAATCAACATGTTAGAATAACATTTTAGAGTTTTAGAATAGCATAGAATATTTCAAGATGAACATTTACTGCAGCTTATGTTTACTTATGTTCATTTTTTTTTTTAAAGATAAAAATTGTTCTAAAATTAGGAACTATTATCTTTCAGTCCTCTTTGTATTGCTTTGCATTAAGTTTTGCCCCCACAGTAAAAGCGACAGAGCTTTGATTATACAACTAAGAATTTAATTCTAATCTTACTAAGACACATTATTGGGAGATTCGCGTTAGTGGTCGACCGATATGGGTTTTTGACAGCCGATACCGATGCCGATATCTTGGAAAGCAGGATGGCCGATATAATTGTACTTATTTTAATTAATATTTAAGAAATTTGAAATAATTTGAAAATGGATTAAAAAACAATTTTGTAAAATAAACATATATTTAGATGACAAAGTATTTTCCACAAAATAAATAAATATTTAATAAAAATATAAAAAGGAAGTAAACTGTAACCAACAGGGCACTCAGTAATCTGGGAAGTTTGTGTGCATTGGGAATCATATTTTTTTCAAATAAAGCCAAGGTAACACTCATTATTTCATACAGCACACAGTGAAAATGACATAAATATGACAGTGGGCAAGGCAGCAGAATTTGAAATCACGAATTATGTTTGAAGCATCAATGTGCGACGGACGAAAAGTCATGCAGAGAACACGCGATCATGCAGGATACAAATGCACACTTCATAATATCTCACAGCTGGATTCGACTAAGTTTGCTAGGTTTGTGAAATTAAATGTTCATTAACAGACATTCAAATATTTGTTCAAATGATTTAAATGCGTATTTGCTGAATGCGGACCGCAAACGAGACAGTGTTATATTGTTTGCTTTTCTATTACTAATAATATAAAAGCAATCGTTATAATACTTTTTGTATACATTTTAATTCCTTTGTTTAACAGTTTTATCGGATTGTTAGACAGACTTCTATCCATATTAGACAGAACTGAAAGATGACGGCGAACAGGGAGAATGTGAGCACTATGTTCAGGCGCTGCCGCACTCAGCGCCGTCAAAATAAAAGTCCCGCCTCAAACGCATCGGCCAAACAGAAAAACTTATCGGCCGATGCCGATATTTGAAAAGTGCCACATAGCGCATTGGCGATATATCGGTCGACCACTAATATCAAGTGACAAATGATATTTATAATAGGCCTGTATGCATTTTATATAAATATTCTGTAATACTGTAATAAATATGTCATTGATTTACATTACAAGCTATTGGATTTTCATTTGACTTTTTTGGCCATATAAATAACTTTTGCACTAAATTGCATTTTTTTTTTCCCAGTTTTGGCTTCGGAATAAAAGTGAAGTGTTTTTTATCAGGGTATGAGCACTATATTCTCACTAAATAAAATTGTATAGACCATAAAAGTATCAAATATGATACAAAACATCAAACATATGCAACCGTTTTTGACAACATGAAGGTTTGAAGGTTCAATAAACTGTTCTATTGAAAAAAAAAAAAAAAAAGCGGGCGGGGATTTCAGGATATATTTTATATTTATTTATATTTATTCTTATGGTCCTCATTTGTAAGCGCTGATAAAAAGCGTCTGCTAAATAAATAAATAAATTTCCTATGTCAGGCTTTACAGGGTTAATTCATGTTTTGGTCATATTGTGCACAATTTCAACACGTTAACAACACACTACACCTTATTCTAAATAAAAAAAGGTTTGTTTTTGTAATCTATCATTAAAATCTAATAACTTGATCCATCTCTTAAGCATCTTTTTTCTTTCTGCTTTATGTGAGGAAAATTAAAATTCTCATTTACTTTTATTGTGTTTTTACGTTTCTGTCAGATTATGTACCTTAAATGTATTTTTTGATCAGCTGTATCTTGATTTTAATGTCACTGTTTCTTTCCTCAGACTCTTCTTCATGAGATGATCCACACTCTTCTCTTTGTGACTCAAAACAACAGAGATCGAGATGGCCATGGTCCAGAGTTCTGCAATCACATGAACCGAATCAACCAAGCAAGTGGCACCAACATCACTGTAAGATGCGATTCCGATATTCAGTATTAAACCATATCCAGTTTGACGTCACCGTTCCCAGGGTCCGAATGCTCTATTATATCCCAAAAGCAAACACAAGGGGTGCTAATAAATACTAACAGTGTGTTGTAGCACCACCGAAAAATCATGATCCTAACCTTTACTTCCATACCGAAATCTGTTGGCCAGACAGTGAGTAATCTTTTATGAATCGTTAAAATATTGGTGACTGGGACACCATAAACCTGAAGACTGTAGCGTAGAGCATAGCTGCGTCCCAAATGACGCACTATGCACTATGTACTTATGCACCATGTAGTGTATGAATTACTTGAGGTTATTTTGTCGTTCATAATTGGAGTCTGATAGCCCCTCCCCCTTCTCAACGTAATTAAAGCTGTGACAGTTGAGTGCATGAAGTGTCCAACAGTCCACACTTCGTTTTTTCGGTTATTTTAAGTGCATCATCCGGGTATTTAAAGTGCAATTTTTCTTTTTGGAATTTTCAGTGTGAACACACTACTCGCACTATTTATACTACAAAACATCAGAGAATAGTGCATAAGTGCGCGATTTGGGATGCACCTCATGAGTTTTTAAACACTTAGCTTAAAGGTGTGCTATAACTATATAGGGCTCATAAACGGCTGTTGAGATAGATGTTTGTACCTGGAAATGTCTTGACTTAATAAGCGGTTCGAGTTTAACCTCGAAAATATTAATGACACCAATTTCTGTGATCACAGATATATCACTCCTTTCACGATGAGGTGGACGTGTACAGGCAGCACTGGTGGCGCTGTAATGGACCCTGTCAGAATCGCAGACCGTTCTTTGGATATGTAAAGCGTGCGATGAACAGACCTCCCTCGGCCAGAGACCCCTGGTGGGCTGAGCACCAGAGGACCTGCGGTGGAACATACACCAAAATCAAAGAGCCAGAGAATTATGGGAAAACTGGCAAAAGTGATAAAAAGAAAGACAAGAATCCTTTCTATGAGAGCTCCAAGAATTCAAAGCCTCCAAGTAGTACAACAGGTGATCCAGTCGATATTCCCACATTATTATCTCTTTTCCCACCAGTGTTTTTAAAAATGTTGCCAACCACTGCCAGCATTTTTGATCATTTTCACAAAATTTTCATGAATGTTTGTCGCATGAATATCCGAACATGCAATATGTCAAAAGAAAGAACAGAGCATGTGCAAAAAGAGTGGCATTTTGAACAATTAAAAGCCGTGAAAATTGCCTACATTTTTTTGTCTAAGACTACAACTGGACCGGAATCATAGATTCCGAAAACATAGATGGAGTAGATCGAGTCTATCAACACCCCCAAAACTTGCACAGTCTTATCCACATGATTTTTTACCAAATGAGCGGCCATGGCCATTAGGAAATTGAATGTGTTTCTTACCATATTATTTTAATGTATTGTCTTAATTATAAGCACACTGGGTTGTAGCACAAACAGTTTTACTATTTATTGCACTTTGTTATTCTTCTGGTTATTTCCCTACTGTGGCTAATGAAGCGGAAGTCTCGCACATTCACAGAAAACGGCTTACTTCCGCATTGAAAAATAAGGTGGATACCACTTCCTGGGTTGATTGCGATCACTTCTGTATCTGCTTCTTCGCCCTGTTTTGATCCAGAAATTTTAACCACTTTCAGAAGATCTGCAATAGCGCCACCTACCGTATAACAGTGAATGTTTCTAATATATTTCAGAATAGATTTAAATAATGCTACAGTCAGGCCATGTTGTTTTTTTCCATAATTACTATTATACCATGTGGTGCTCTGTGCCAGCAATGTGCAATAATTGTGCAATTTCAGTAATCAGACAAAACTGCAATACAACAACAAACGTTATGCTTAATAAACTTTTTTTTAAAAGTTTAATGGGACATAAGACTATTAATTTCGCATTTCTGTACTAGCTAAATTAAACTGTATTGTATTGTCCCTTCGTTGATCGCTTAACTACATTTTACGTTTGGAGCCGCTGCCATTGTAAGTTTTTCCATATGATGTTGCAGAGGTCAGGTGGTACAAGTGGCAGCTCTCGGAAAATTCAGAGTTTACGAGCAATAATTATGGATTGTACAAAGACGCGAACGCACCTTAAGGTTTCATGAACACAAAACTTCTCTGCCATTGGTCAAACAAACAGATCCCACCCCAAACTAATTCCATTGGTTGAGCTAGGGTTGCAATATGGAGTTGATCAAACAAACAAAGAGCAATGTTTTGATAGCCCCACATTGTACGCTTTTCTAGAAAATCAAACTTTAGCTTCAAATGACTGAACTATATCAATATGTATTGTGTTGCAGGCTCTGGCTCACAAGACATCAGAAATGTCATTCCATTCAATGGGAGAGGGTTTGTTCTTGGAGGGACTTCCACGAACAAGCAGAGTCAGAGTCCTCCTAAAGCACAACCCGAACCTCTCGCCTCTCCACCTGACTCACCGCTCCTTCCAAGACTGCAGCCCAGCGAGGTAAACTCGTTCAAAAGAGTCAGCTCAGGTGCATCGAATGTTCCCCGCAGAAAGTCTGTTAGTAACACTAATGCCTTCGTCAACGTCGACGGCTCGCCTGTGAGAATTTCCAAAGTCAATTACGTAAAAGGCAAGCAGAGGTCGGTACGAGATCTCTTCCAGGCCATAGTCCTCAAATCTCCAGAGAGAGCAGTCATTGCTGCTGGTTCCTCCAAGCCTGCCGCAGATGCCTCAACAGCAAACCCTGCTAAATGTAAGGGACCATCTTCATCTAGTGCCTTAGACGGGCAAACTAGCCTGATCAGTAACCATCACTCATACAGTGCCACAATGCCAAAGCCAGAGTCGCATGACTCGCATCTCTCCAAATATTTCGGCAGCAGTGCTCAAACGTCGAAATCCCAAGATTCACAGTCGAAAACTTTGGGAAGCCCCCAAAAGTCTGCAACTGGAACTGGTTACTTTTCCAAGCTCTTCGTAAGTAACCCAAAACTAGAATCAGATGCTTCAAGCTCAGGATTCCGAAACACTGGCGGTCCCCAAAGTTCACATGCTTCAGTTCCTTCAGGGTCCGGTTCCAAGCACTTTGGAGGCTCCGAAAAGCCTGAATCCAACTTTCCAAGCCCTAGGAGCATCGGCAGCCCCAGGACATCAGGGACGACGCCTTCAGGAGCCAAGAAGAGATCATGGGACGACCATAAATCTGAACATATCTTTGATTACTTCCAGCAGACAAATGGCAAGTCCTCCACGTCCACAGTGCAGCAGAGAGAGGAGGTGGAAGACTGCATTCTGCTAGTCAGTGATCAGCAAGCAAACAATCCTCCAATCCTGATCACCGTCCACTGCCCCGTCTGCCACATCAAAGTCCCAGAGTCCACAATTAATGAACATCTGGATTCCTGTCTGTCATAATCTCTGAGAGGAAGTACAGGCCATAAGGCTTTAATAAAGCTAGGAGAGGTGTTTTGCTGTGATATTCCATTGCTCAGGTATAGCTTCAAATAGAAATATTAAATATTGTTTTATGTCATAGTAGTGAGATATTTTCATTCCAATGCAATAGCTATAAGCGACAGTTCTTAAAATAAATGTCATTTAAGTCTACAAAGCGCGCCATATTTGCTTTTGCACTTACTGACTTATTCTACCTCATTTTTGCATCATGGGAAGAATGTTGTTCGTGATTGACAGCTTAGTTGAAATTGAGCTAGTGGTTTAAAGAGGCGTCACTCGCTGTCCTTTTGTGGGTTGATGTCCGCGGTTCATGTCGAATCAGCAGTACTGAATTTTGCACGCGTTGGCTGTCCGCTGTGGGATTTAGACGTGCTTAGCTTTCCGGATCAGGCTTTGCAAGGTCGCTTTCATCTCGGTGTCGTCAATAACAGCTCTGGCAGGTTGGCCCATGAGTGGGGGGGCGGAGCTTGTGCCACCTTCTGCATAATAATTTCACATCTACTTTGTGCCCTAGAGGAATGCATGCATTCAAAAATTTACCCCACCCAGAAGTGAATATGGGGTGTGCAGGTTAAAACCTTCTGATGTAATAATAGTCATGATATATTGTTAAGTCACGAGTATTGTTGTTTCAAAACCAGCGACCCACCTTTGAAGGAAACAATGCCTGATGACGAGTTCACACGCTTTGGCGTGGTTCACTCAAAGGCCCGTGCGCATAACGTTGATTTACGTAAAAAGAGGCAGGACGCATTGATTTGTTTAGTGTTGACATGCTGCAGGCTTCAGGGATGTCATTTGTAATGTATGCGTGTCGTTTTAACATGCACTACAGGTTCTCAAGGCAAACCGTGCTGTCTGTTAATGCATCATTCTCTGTTGGGAGTGAAAACTTTTGCACAATTTATTGTTGGCCAATTTAGGGGCAGACGTTTTGTTTTCAAATGGTTTTATATTGATACTCTGTTTTAACATAAAATTAAGAAGTTAATTAAGTGGTTGTAAATGTTTGTATGTTGATTTTGTTAAGTGGATTTTCTATCGTGTTTTTAAAATTCAAAATTGTGCCTGATTTATTTTTGACTCATGTTGCCTATAAACTGTTGTAGTTAACTTTGTTGAAATAAATGTTGAATTATGTATTTCAGTATCCCTTTGTCTTTTTGAAACACTCTAGTTGGTGAAAAATTGTGAAAACGTTTTAAGTATTTATTTTCATCGAGATATGGGTAATTCTGGTAATATTTTAAAAATGAATATGCTTGTTTGTAATTTTAAGAAAGTATTTTTTACAGAATAAAGTAGACTTGGGGGCCATTCACACAAAATGTGTTGGGGAAAAAAAAAAGTTGGTCAAATTGATTCGAAGGTTTAGAGCAGGGGTGCCCAAAATCGGTCCTGGAGGGCCGGTGTCCTGCAGAGTTTAGCTCCAACTTGCCTCAACACACCTGCCTTTAAGTTTCTAGTATGCCTATAAGAGCTTGATTAGCTGGTTCAGGTGTGTTTAATTGGGGTTGAAGCTAAACTCTTCAGGACACCGGCCCTCCAGGACCGAGTTTGGGCACCCCTGGTTTAGAGGGAACTTAGTGTTAATATCGAAAGTTTTGAAAATAACTGTGATGCCAAAATTGTTTGATTAGAATGTTTGCAACTAGTCTGTATAATGGCCAAAAATGTTCACTTTGAATGATTTATCTCAAGAATGGCGTGATATTAAAAAGTAGAACTTATTTTAACTTGAGCACCATGTTTTTAAAATGCTGTGCTTAAGACACCGCGAAAGATGCATGAGCAATGGTCAAAGCCCATGTTTGAAAGTTCGGAAAGAACTTAATGTTCATATATCAAAAGTTTTTGTCTTTGATGCCCAAATAGTTTGATTCGAATGTTCGCAACTAGCCCAACAATGTTCACTTCCAATTGTCTCGAGACAAAGTTAAGTTCATTTTAACTTGACTACCATATTTTTAAAATGCTGTCATGCGTGAGATGCTGCAAATAGACACGACGACAATAGTAAAAGCACATGTTTACATAAAACAATAAGAAAGTAAAGTGCGGTAGTAATAAACTGAAAAAGACAAGGTCTAAGATGTTAATTTTAAAAGTATAACTACTTTTACCTTTACCTTTTGAACTCTTTTATGCGCAAGATGCTGCAAGAGACTTGAGTCTAACATGTCCATGTGTTTACATGGAAAAACGATGGAAAAGCAGCATAGTGGAATATAAAAACGCCTACTGTGTGAACGGATCCTTACAATGTATGCTGTGGTCAAGCTAAATTTCATGTCATTGTGTAAATAAATTAACAGGAGTGAAATAAGAGCTCAAGTTTTTAAAGATTAAGCACTGACTGACTAATGGTGTTCATTTCTTCTTCGGAAATGTGTATTATCGTACTGATTTGTGTCATTTTATCAAACAGGACTGAGGGTTTTAGAGTGACACAAACCACAAAAATATTGCACGTAGCTGACTATACTGTTATTTTCCCAGCAGAAGTTATTTCACTTCCTGGAGGATGATTGAAAACTGTGAGAATTATTGAAAATTTGATCCATTATACAGCATGAAACCATTGTAAATGGATTTTAGCCAAATTTCCCCAAGCAGAATATCGTAGTCATGTCATACCCTTCATCATAATGCGTGTCTTGTGTTAACACAGTACAGAACAGAAGAATGACACAAGAGCCAGTAAAAAGTGAATTGTTTGGATCTATATTGTCATGACAGAATGTCCTCATGGTCAGATCTTTATCCTACTACACTGTTCTGAAGAGTATCCAACACAGATAAGATAACAGTTTCAGCCACACTGTGGATTTCATTTGTTGTGTTCATTGTGTGTATGTAGTTGTTTGGATGGTAAAGGAGGCCGTGAAGTTTAGCAGCTTTGTCTTTGTGTGTGTGTGCGTGTCTGTC
Source organism: Sinocyclocheilus anophthalmus (assembly GCA_018155175.1). Taxonomy (NCBI): domain Eukaryota; kingdom Metazoa; phylum Chordata; class Actinopteri; order Cypriniformes; family Cyprinidae; genus Sinocyclocheilus; species Sinocyclocheilus anophthalmus. The sequence continues at coordinate 158,329 of JADLZN010000683.1, read as the reverse complement.
TGTGCGTGTGAGTGTCTGTGTGTGTGTGTGCGCGCGCGTTTTTGTGACAAATGAGGACATAAATTTGTATAATGACAAAGGTATGACATAGGTATAACAAGGAGAAGGTGACTTTTCAGGACATTACCCCATGTCCCCACTTTTCAAAACACTTATAAATCACACAAAATGGAGTGTATTGAAAATCTGAAATAGCACAAAGTTTCCTGTAAGGGGTAGGTTTAGGGGTAGGGTTGGTGTAGGGCAATAGAATATACGGTCTGTACAGTATAAAAACCATAACGCCTATGGAGAGTCCCATTTCACAAAAACAACTGTTGTTGTGTGTGTGTGTGGGTGTGTGTGCGCGGGTAGGACTTTGGGTGTATGGATTACATGTCAGTGCTTTGTGTCCAGCTGCAGCTGGGTGTGTGTGTGTGTGTGTGTCGGAGGCTGCTCGTGCTCACCATCTGCCCGCTGCTGACACCTTTGTTCCGTGTGTGGATTCCGGCCCTGACCTCACCCTGAGTCAATTCATCTGGCCATTTCCTGCCCATGTGCTCCCCAAGCCAAGGTCTGAGCTGCCATTAGAGGACTGTGATCTGGATTTAACATCAATGCTAAATTACAACATAACAACATAAATGCAACACATTTGTATTTATAAAAGTATGTTTTTTTTGCACTTCATATAGTGAATATATTTTAATGTTTATATAGAAGTACACATTTTCAAAAAAAAAAATGTAAACATTGCAAAATCTATTATTATTTATTTAATTTATCTTTATTCATTCATTCATCTTTTATGTATCTATTTCCCTTTTTATTATAATTTTGTTTTTCTCACAATTATTTTTTTCCACCTTTTTTTTGTAAAGACCATTACAAAAACAAATAATATTTCTACATTTTAAAAATGACTATAAGTATATATTTTTAACAGTTTTTGAGTACAGATTGCAAAAATCTTTGGGATTCATTCATTCATTTGTCTTATTTTACTTTTTTTTTTCTTTTCTAAAATTACTGTTTGTTTTTTCAAACAGGCAGACGCAAATCCAAATAGGCATGTGAGAAAATGTAGGTTACCACACATTAGCATTGTCGTCCTTTGATCAGATTAAATTTTGATCAAAAAATTTAAGCGTGTGTGTGTGTGTGTGTGTGTGTGTGTGTGTGGTGTGTGGTGGTGGTGTGTGTGTTGGGTGTGTGTGTGTTTGTTGGTGGTTGGTGTGTGTGTGTGTGTGTGTGTGTTGTAGTGTGTCAGTGTGTGTGTGTGTGGTGTTTGTGTGTGTGTGGTGTGTGTGTTTTGTTAACATTATGAGGTGTTTTTTATTGTTTGTTACTTTTCCCAAAACAGGTCAGTAGTAAATCCAAATAATATTAAGTTCATTTAAAATCATTTAAAATCAAATCAAATTTAGAACTGATATTGAAAAATCTTTGGTCTTTTATTTATTTATGAATATATTGAATTATTCATTCATTTGCGCTATTTATTTTATTTATATTTATTACGTTGATGATTTTTTATTTTATTATAATTATTTTTTTCAAAAAGGTCAGTAGCAAGACCAAATAATGTCATACATGTGATGAAAATGTAGGTTACCACACAATAGCTCTGGCTGCATTTTGATCAGAAGAAAAGATTAATTCAGAACTTAATGCTCATGAATATTCAATGAGCTCGCTGTCCGTCACTGGCGGCCGCGCCCAGTCCGCTCTGGGTCTCTTTAAAGCGACAGGAAGAGCGAGTTGAGTTCCAGCCTCAGATTATAGTGTTGTTTGGAGCGGTGGCTGTTACATGGGTTTTTCGACGTCAGGGTGTAAAGGTCTTTAAGAAAATTATCACATGCCGTTACTGTACACTCGTCTGTAAGCAGCGCGTGCTATTTGTGAATGTTAGTATGAATGGTAAGGCTGGGAATGGAGCAGCGGGCGGTGTGCTGGCCTGTATTGAGGGTCTGCCGCCGCTGCCCAAGAGCCTGAGCGGACTGCTCAACTCCAGCGGCGGCTCGTGGAGAGAGATGGAGAGGATGTATGTGAAGAAGACCATGATTCAGGACGACTTGAGCCGAGGAAGGAATAACACGGACAATCTGCTGGCGAATAAACCAGCAAACCTGGATGCCGCCCTGGCTTTGCTCAGAAAAGAGATGGTAAGGGTACAGAATAGCGAGCAACAGCTGTACTCCCGACTGCAGGCGTTCATTTACCACAGTGCCTGTGTTTTACAGTCTTGTAACCTTCCTGCCTAGTCAACATGCTTGGACAGCGTAGTCACGAATAGAACGTTTTTGTAACGCGAGTCGATTCGAAAGTTCGGAAGGAACAAGTATTGAACGCGCCTGTGATGCGCAGATTAATCGATTCGAATGTTCGCAACTCGTCTGTTGTTCGCTTCGAATGATTCGAAGGTGACCGTTATCCTGGAAAATGTTCGATTTGGATGTTTAGAACACGCATGTGATTCCCAACAAAATGCTCTGATTGCGCCCAATTAATTAATTAGTTAGTTTTTTTGTTTCGTTTGAGCCGCAACATTGTTCGATTAACGCTAGAATGTTTCGATTGCGCCAGTGATGAACAAAAATGTCTGTGATGCTCAAAATGTCTGATTCGGATGTTTTGAATGCACTTGTGATGCCCAAAATGTTAGATTATACTGTTAAGAGCTAGTCTGTGGTGCCCAAACATGTTCACTTGGGATTGTTTTGAACGTGACTGTTATTCTAAATGTTTAATTTGAATGCTTTAATACTCCCTTAAGTCCGCGAATCGAACAATGTTCGGTTTGTCATTTTTGTTCAGGCTCACCTGTGATGAACAATAATGTTCAGTTTGCAAATTCGTAACCTACCGGTGATACAAATTATTATTATTATTTGTTTTTTATGTTTTGAAAGTGAACCCGATCTTCAATTTTTTAGTTTTAATTAGAATATTTTGAACACTTCTGTGATTCGCAACAGTGTTCGATTCAAATATTCCGATTGTGCGGGTGATGAACACAAATGTTCGCTTCGTATGTTCGAGTCCAGTGTTCGGTTCAACCATTCGAAACTTGCCTGCGATGGCCACAAATGATCGCTTAAAGGGGTCATATGATGCTTTTTTTAAAGATCATTATTTGGTGTATTTGGTGTAACAGAATATGTTGACATGCTTTAATGTTCAAAAAAAAAAAACAAGTATTTTTTAAAATACTGTACATTAGTGTAGGTCCTCTATGCCCCGCCTCTCAAAAAACTCTTAGTTTTCTTCAAAGTCCCTCCTTCCGACAAGCCAGTCTGCTCTGATTGGCCAGCTGACCCAGTGCATTGTGATTGGCTGAACACCGCAAGCACTCGTCGGAAATGTAACGCCCCTTACCATAATCGCGAGCTTCATCTTTCAAAATAAATGTAAAGACAGAGCCCGAAAGGGGAACAGAGTCGCGTGACAGACACAGTGACAAGCTGGTTGGTTTGCAGTACACAAGCCACGGTTAAGACAGCTGACTCCACTGTGATGTGACCCTCTCTCTCTCTCTCTCTCTCACACACACACACACACACACACACGATGCGCAAAACTCCGCATTTGAACAGTCAATAGCAAATACTTAAACTAATAACAAAACAGTAGCTGATTCAGAAGCGCCAGATTGTCATAGCAAAGTCAGAATTACCTCCTCTCCTAGGTTCACGAAACGGTGGTCCATAAAATGCATTGCTGTTCTGTTGTAAGTGATCTTAAAGATTCCTAAATGCATCTACTTCCGGAAGGCCAAATAAAGTGCTTTTGCTTTCGCCTAGAAACACACAGCGTCTCCCTGACATGCTGCTTCAACACTAACTGCGGTACTGAAACCACGCCTTCTTTCTTTGCGTGCACATTTGGGCGGCATTATGCAAATATTTCCACATAGTGAGGTAGATATGTGGGGGCGTGTTAGAACAAGACGTTTTAGGGGGGCGTGGCAGAGTCTTAACTTTGATAAAGAATATCTCTGGTTTTGAGACTTTAGTCTTTGCAACTTCAGGGATCTTATCTGTGCACAATCAGCTTGTAACGCTCCAAAGAGAAAGGAAAACTTGAAATTGCATCATATGACCCCTTTAAGGTTTTTTGAATGTGACCGTGATCCACAAAAATGTTCGATATGAGTGTTCGGCTCAAATGTTCAGGACTACTAAGTGTTGACCAAAAATGTTCAATTTGAATGTTCTAAATGCACCTGTGATGAACAAAAATGCAGGGTTCCTACGTTTCTAGCTTATTGTGATTGTGTAAACGTTTAAAAACGACAGGTTCTGTTTGGGTCTATTTTTGAGTTCGTGCATTACCTTTTGCTGTAACACTTGAAGCATCACTGGGAAAGGATCAAATCATTACAATATCAGAACAAAGCTAAACCTGAAGAACATAAGGTTTGGAATGCAAACACAGAATATGCATTGTGTGAGTAAACGCCACAGATCGATTTCAAAGTAAATGTTTGGTTTTGAGTCACTTTTGTTCTAGCGTGCAATGTGTTGTCCCTTTGATGTTTCCATAAGCACTCATTTGTTTGCGCAGGTGGGTTTGCGGCAGCAGGACATGTCCCTGCTCTGTCAGCTCTGGTCCCTTCACGAGTCCATCCAGGAGTACAAGGGCAGCTGCCAGGACCTCTCCGCTGTGTCCAGTGCGGATGGACCCTACGGGATGGAGAACGGTTATTTCGACGAAGACGAGGAATATTATACTGAGACACCAGCCGAAACGCCAGATGAAAACGATACATCTCCTAAAAACGGGACATCCAAAGACAGCTGGATACACGACTCGTTCCATATCACAATCTAAAACGCTTGACTTTTATTCTTTAATGAAAACAAGCTGTGCCATAATTTAGTTTGCTGGCATTGTTTAGTTTTACAGCAGACTCTTTCTATAGGACATATTATTTATTGTATAATATTCTACATAGTATATTTTTTTTTTTCCCCGGATTTAATCAACATTGGAAATTTTATAAGAATTTTATAAGAAAGGGAGAAGCATATCATTTCATAATGAGGTTTACAGTAAATCATGTTAAACTTGCGTTGATGATTTTATAGACATTTGTTTGATGCTTCACCCCTCTGAATTCAGAAAAGTCTTATTTCTTGTTGAGCAGTCGCTCGCTGGGTGCTTGCAGAAGACAGGGTTTAGTTTTTTATTGAAAATATGCATTCTGAATTTGCTGGAAATGCTACCAATTCTTTGCTGAAGTGTAATCCAGGATATAACCAGCACAAAGAGCTTGTGACCGCATCACCAAAACAAAACTCAATGTCCCAGTATGCTCATTGCATTATGTATTGTGTAACTCCTTGTGAGCATATAGTAAATCGATAACCAGCTCCATAACATTTCCATAGTGTTTACTTCTCACCTTGTGTAAACCTATTCTAGATCGTGTATTGTAGATGTTTTATTTATTTGCTTATAATTGCTGCTTGGATTCAGTCTTCCATTGTGCTTGAACTTCCTCTCCGTGCACATCATGGGAATGTCATCGTGTCTCTTTTTGCTCAAGTGTCAAGTGACTCGCATAAGGTCACCTGTATTCATAATGTAAGATAATAAACTTTGTTTATGCCACACTCTAAAAAATGCTGGGCTAAATACAACCCAGTGCTGGGTAAAATAGGGACAAACCCAGCAATTGGGTTGTTTTGACCCAGCGGTTGGGTTAAATGTTTAACCTAACCTTCTGGGGTAGTAACCCAACCGCTGGGTCTGTCCCTATTTTACCCAGCACTGGGTTGTATTTACCCAGCATTGTTTAGAGTGTAAGTACAATGCCCATTAAATACACCAAAAAGATTCAGTGTGTGCATATCATAGCATGCCATAATGTAAGCATTTTATACAGTGTAACATTTTCTTGATGTGTTGGTGAATCGAATGCCTGTTATGGATCATCTAATTCTGTAATTGATAACTGGTAATCATCAGAGAGTGTTTCCTCTACAAGAATATTAATAACAGCCGAGAGAGAATGTCTTCTACCTCTATTGTGTTTGAGCTCTGAAATCTTTTCTTCTCACACCAGCAGACAAATCCTGATTCAATTTTAACACACTCTTCCGATATATTACCTTCAATTCTGAGAGAAAAAAAATTGAAAAAATGTTATGCAGCCAGCAAGGCTTTAGGTGCTTTGACCAAAATCAGCACTGAACTTCGCACATCGTGCCTTGACGCACCTTGGCTTTGAATCCAGGTGTTTTTGCCATCATACTATTTCATATCTACATCCAGCATCTTCATGCATCCATTTCAGTCCCTCTCATTAACAGAAGAAAGATCCACCCAGTAAATGTCTCCTCACCACCCATCTCATTATCTTCTACCCTGCGGTGATTTATTGTTGTGATCCTGCTCGGAAATTCCCACTGGGTTTTCGTAATTTGCATAGAAATCAGTAAAAGTGATCTTTGGCCTGTTTGATCTCTGTGGTTGGTCGTGAAATGATTTCTGCAGTTTTGCGTACAAAGATGCAAAATGATCTGGTTTGATGGCAGTCTGTGTTCTTGAATGTTTTTCCAAATTTTAAAAATGTGTTTTAAATGCAAAACATTGCATATGTGAGGTTTGAACCGATCATTGATGCGGGAATGATCCTTTTGTATGTTTCATTGTGTGTGTTAGCGAAATAAAATAAATGTAATATAATGTATGGTCCATCTGGTTTTTATGTCACTTTATAATTTTAGTGTTCAAATTCTTCATTCAATATAAATATCAACATAATTATGAAATAAATACCTTGTGGGTAAAAAAATGTGGCTTTCCAGAATAAGCGTTTCAGACTGTAGTATGCATTGTTGTCACATGACATTTTTCGCTTAATTCCAGTTGTTTGTTTTTCATTTAAATGCAATTTTGTGTAAAAATATCTTAGTTCCGTCAAATAATGAATGCAGTTGATACTACTTTAGCTTCATCCATTACACTGGAAATAGAAGGTCAAGTTGATGCATTGTGGGATACAATATTTCACACATACTTTTATTCTGCTCATTTTGAAAACGTAGTAGCGGGCATCCACTGAATCTATTCTGTATATGCAGAAAACATGCTTAATGTACACAGTATACATTTTTTGAAGTTGAAATAGCACACTGTCATATACCACTCTACTACTGCTGCAGTATTTAGTTTGTATACAGTGCACAGTATGCAAATGTTATGCATAGAATATCAGCCTGACCTACATATGCCAAAATGAACAGTACACAAGAGCTTACTGTGTGGAATATTGCATCCAATAATGCAAAGCACTCAATTTAACTTTCATCTCATTTTTGATGTATTATTTGACTATCCTGCCTAACTTGAATCCTCTCGCTAAATGAAATGAGGTCAGGTGTTGACAATGACTGTGTCAGACTTCGAAGTCCACACCTCTTTGGCCACAAAGGTCGAATCGAATTGTTAAATGGTAAGAGTGGCAGTAATATTTGTACTGGACTTTTTAGAGAGTTACATTCAACTGTCTAAAAACCAAACAGGGTTCACAACCTGTCTAAATATGTTCACCTTGGTCCATTTATGTGCATAATAAAAACTATAAACTAGCTATGAAATCACATCCTAAATTTTTTTGTAACATTTGTGTCATTAGATATTCAAAACCTATTACCATCCCAGCCAACATGTTCATGTGGGCCCCACATGGGATTTATCTGGGCTATATGGGCATCAACTGGGCATGGGCTCAGAGTGGGCACTTTTATGGGCTGAATGTGGGCCCCAGCTTGTCGCTGGGGTATATTTGTAGCAATAAACAAAACATTTATTGATTTTTCTTTTATGTCAAAAATCATTAGGATATTAAGTAAAGATCATGTTCCATGAAGATATTTTGTAAATGTCCTACAGTAAATATATCAAAAGTTAATTTTTGAATAGTAATACGCATTGCTAAAGACTTCATTTGGACAACTTTAAATGTGAATTTCTCAATATTTTGAATTTTTTGCACCCTCAGATTCCAGATTTTCAAATATTTGTATCTCGGCCAAATATTGTCCTATCATACAAATCATACATCATTGGAAAGCTTATTTATTCAACTTTCAGATGATGTATAAATCTCAATTTCGGAAAATAAATTGACACTTAAGACTGGTTTTGTGGTCCCCCAAGGGTCATATAATCTCCCCTAACATTGTTTAGCAGTGGGCCTCTAAATATATAAGATATTTTATAATATATTTAAAATTAATTAGAAAAGTATAATAAAATAATGTATTTCAGACTACAATAGAGAGACCGATTCTGTTACATGTGTATTTTAGCATGGAATGCTATATTGACTGATCATCATCCAAGACCTTAACTATTTAGTTTTCATATGATTGGGAAGCAGGCCTGTTGTAGCATCATTTTAACTTTTCTAACTTGTACTCTTTATTGAGAATAATGACACTGAATTTATGCTAAATTTACCCAGATGGCATCTGAAAAACAATACAGTAGGCTATTCAAAGAATGACTGAAACTAATTGACTTTAATTTGAGCGCAGCCCAACCTTACATTCTCTACTTATTGGATAATTTCATTTCAGGACTTATTTAGCATGCCATTTCACTCTTAAACAATACTGATCTATGAAACAGACACACAGAGATTCTTCAGACCTGAACCAAACCCTATGTCAGAAACGACAACGAATACCAGTGTGATCAAGCACCAAAGATATTTAAAAACCTGTCCTGACTTGTGGACGTTCCACACTGACCGGTGTTTAGTCATTTAGTCATAGTGTAACAATCTTCATATGACAAAATATATTCAGTGTGGATTGAATATTTCCACTCCATACACTGAAAAACAAATATATATTCATTTAAATGATCTTTCAAAAATAGTGTGTATGTATGTATATGCATATGTATCTATACACGCACACACCACACACACACCACACAGACACAGACACAGATGCACACACACCACCACACACACACACACACACTCACACACACCACACAGACACACACTCACACAGACGCACACACACACACACACACAAACAAAACACAGACCACACACCACACACCCAGACCCACCACACACCACAGGACACACACACACACACACTCACACCACACCAGACACACCACTCACCAGACGCACACACACAGACACAGACACACACACACACACACAGACACACACACACCACAGACACACACGCGCTCACACACACACACACACAGACACACACGCGCTCACACACACACCACACAGACACACACTCACACACGCGCCACAACACGCACCACACACACCACGCAACCACACAGACACACACGCACACACACCACACAGACACACACGCACCACACACACACACACACACGCGCTCACACAAACGCACCACACAGACACACACGCAACACAAATACAACCACGCACGCACTCACACACACCACACAGACACACACGCACCACACAGACACACACACACACCACACACAGAAACACACGCACCCACACACACACACACACGCAAGCACTCACTCGCACACACACAAGCACTCAGACACACACGCACTCACACACACCACACAGACACACACGCACCACACAGACACACACACACACCACACAGACACACACACACACACCACACAGACACACACGCACCACACACACACACACACACGCACGCACTCACACACACACACACACACGCCAGATCACACACACCACACGACACACACGACACTCAACACCACAACACACACACACACAAAACACACACACTCACACCACACAGACACACACACACTCACCACACAGACACTCACACACACACACTCACACGCACGCATGCAGACACGTACACACACACACACAGACACAGATGCACTCGCAGACACAGACAGTTAAGGTTTTACATTTTAAATTGCAAATCTGAAAATAAATATCACAAGGTTTTCCTGCTTTGAGTTTGATACTGAAATCATCAGTTATGAAATTTTCTCTTCAATTCTGTATACTAAATCTTTTCTATTGCATGACTTCTTACAACTTCTAAACAGTGGTTTAAAAGTTATGAAATATGAATCTGAACCAAAACCACAATGACTCCAACATACCCTTTAATAACCACAATCCCCCTCAGCTAAACGTTACAAAACATTCGGTTTCACAAATAAGTGCACGATTTATTCCCCGAGTTTCATCAGAACAAGTTGTACAAGTTCATACTGAAGGCCCACACTTCACATTTATGTAACAGGGATAAATTACAGCAGTAAGAAAGACAACCCAATAAAAACAGATGGCATTCAGATCATTACAGTATGGTGTCGACACTAGTCCACAGGCATCTGTAGTATAATTGAGTTAACGTCTTCTCTCAGCAGAGCTAATTGAGGAATTTGACAAATGACCTCAGGAATGTGAAGCTGTGCCTTGAAAGTCTTTAGAAACATACAGGATTTTGTGAAAATGACACAGGCTTGCTCTCAAACTAGTTCTTCTGTATGAGGAGAATTCACAAGTGAAGACAAATGACTGGTCTTAAATGGAGCTAGCTCAATAAAACCAGATATAGAAGCACGTAAAAACTCATAACCATGTGGTAACCATAGTAAAGATAAACAATTCGCTCTCCATGACCTCATTTAGTTTCATTTGGACTTGCCAATCAATTCCTTAGCGCAGAACAACATGCATGCACACCTTTTACAAGGCAAACAGTTTTGTAATTCAAAATTTCTTCGCTGATGGCAAGGAGGACTGGAGTCATTCATGAAGAAAGTTTTGCTTCAGTTCATAGAGCATCATCCGGACTCCTGGATTCTAGACTACAGCATTGACAGATAGTCTTGTGAACAGACTTGCAGTGTTTTTAAAGCCTGGGCAACCCACGTCTCTAACAGCAAGCCACCACACACCGCCAGGAGAGACAGCCACCGACTGCAGTTCAGAATCACTGAAACGTGGGAAACACAAAATGTGTCCGTGATAAAGGAAATATGCATTTTAAAAATGTAGTTTAAAACACGTGCCAATTTCATAATGTACTCCGAATATGTGTACACTTCTTGACATATAGTCATAAGGGTTTGCAGGTGTTCTCTCTATAATATAATTTCATGTTTTATATTTTTCCCTGCATGTCGGTTGCACCACATGACAAGAACAGCAAGTCACTGAAATCTACATTACAAAACATTTAAAGCATCTTTCAGCTGTGTCCAGATGTGCTGAAAGAACACTAACATTTGCCCACACTTTGATGATTTTTGATATTATCGTATATATTTTTAGAAAAATCACAATGTAGCGGACTAACTTTATAGTGTTTTTGTTTTTTTTTGGAAGGTCTTGGTTACCAGTCACTCACGTGCCAAAATTAATCACCATTAAAAGAAAAGTTCAGCCAAAAATGAAAATTTGGTCAAAAACAAAAAAAGTACTCACCCTGAGACCACCCAAGTTGTAGTTAAGTTCAGAGTGAATGGGTGCCGTCAGAATGAGAGTAAAAACATCACAGTAATCCACAAAAAAAAAAAACCATCCAGGGCCCATCAATTAATGTCTTGTGAAGTAGGGTTGTGACGGTGAGGAAATTTTCCCACCGGTTAATCGACGTGTGACAACACCGATAATACCGGTATCACCGCGGGGGCAGGGCATTCCCTCTTTTCCTCGCTTTTAAATAGCTTGTAAAAGTGGCGTGCGCATTTTACTTTCACTTTGAAATAGTGGCAATTCGGAGTAAAGCAATTGTTCGTTTTTAGTTCGTTTGAATTTTCCCTCTTTTCCTCACTTTCCTTCGCTTTTAAATAGCTTAAAAGCACCGTGCGCATTTTACTTTCACTTTCGAATTAGCGGCAATTCGGCGTCGATTCAATTCAAGCAACAACAAAATACAACATCAAACTCACTTTAGCATATATAAAACATAAAACTTTTATTAACAAAACAAATAAAAAAAAACACACCATGCTAAAAGGGCAGGCTATGCCTAATATAAAATAACAAATAACTTACATAAAGTTTAAATGTACAAAACTGGAAACAAGTAAATATGTATAATATATAACCAAATAAATAAGAAAGTAGAACGTTTATTAGCAAAACGAGTAAGAAAGCTTGGAGGCACGGCATACACCTTGATGTCAAATAAAATAAATAAATGACACAAAGTTTAAATAAAGTAAAAATCAGCAAACAATGTGGAACCAATTAAATAAGAAACGAATGTTTAAAAAAACCTTCCAAAATCACCTTAGATAAACAGCAAGTCAACAGGCTTTTCAAAATCCAAAATATTGCCAAACAGGCTTTTGCATCTAGTTTCGAAACTAAATCATCCGCGATAGTCTTGTCTGTCTCACCCAACTCTTCTAGGCAGTTCAGCTCGAATCCTGTGGAGAAATGAAATCTGATCTGTGATGCGACTGTCGTTCGGCACGCTACATTGAGCAGCCGCGTTCAGTTTTTAATTGTAGTGTCTGTTCTCTTACTGAACTAAATTATTTTTATTACTATAAAAATCAAAACGACGGTGGGGGTCGGTGCCGAGGTGGGCAAGTGACGTAACCGGTGTTGTGGCTTAACACCAGTATCACCGTCAGCACAGTCTATCGCGGCAAGCCTATTGTGAAGTGAAAAATGTGTTTTTAAGAAACAAATCCATCATTAAGACATTTTAACTTAAAACCATTGCTTCTGGCCCAAATAGCAGTCCATAATCAATAATAATGTTTCCTCCAGTGAAAAAGTCTGTCCTCTGTTGCCCTCAGCATACCTGTTTCGGAGTGCTTTTGTTTATAAACCGTGCATATTTCTCTCCGGATTCAGACTAGACCACTTATTCACTGAATCGGTTTAAAGTTAAACACATCCTAATGATGGATTACAAACATTCAGCTTGTGGATCCTTTATTTTACTTGTGGATTATCGTGATGTTTTTAATCAGCTGTTTGGACTCTCGTTCTGACGGCACCCATTCACTGCAGAGCATCCACTGGCGAGCAAGTGACGTAATGATACATTTCTCCAAATCTGTTCTGACAAAGAAACAAACTCATCTGCATCTTGGATCTCCCGAGGGTGAGTAATTTTTCAGGCAATATTCATTTTGATGTGGACTGTCCCTTTAAATAAACAATGTTTTGTTGATATCCCTATAACAGTGTTGGTGAACCATCTGCACACACTACAGGAACTGCTGGGGGTGGTTAGCACAGCCGTGAAGACCTTACGCAAACAACGGCCCAACAATACAATCCTCTGTGCGAACGCATATGTGTGGGAAAGAGAAAGTGAGTGTGATGTGGACTTTTCACGTTGCCTCTGGGTGTTCATGTGAATGAAAGAGTGTGTACGGTTATCTTGCGCTGCCTGTGAGTGTGTTTAACGTGTATGGACTCCATAAAAGTTGATATTCACCTCTTACGGCTTGTGAATTGGAGGTCAGGACGAACAGTCGTATGAGGCTGAAGCAGAGCGGGGAGAAATCGTGCTCCCAGATGACAGCTGGGATTAACAGCACTTTGCCGTAGCTGGAGAGCAGAAGTGCCTTCAACAGTGGAGTGAATTCTAGAGAGCAACCACAGCAGCGCTGCGCCGTCCAGAGAATGAACAACACACCTATGCAGAACACGGCCAACTCTAGAAAAACACAAAGAACACGGGAGAATTTCTGCATTGTTTTAATGATAATGTACATTTCCTCCCAAATTCTCATTATGCTAAAGTGCAAAACATATTTTCAGTTTCTAATTACTGTATTGCAACTACAATAAGAGTAGTACATATATAATAATAATAATTTGCTAAATGAAAACGATATTAAGGTTTCTTTTATCAGGGTGCTATTATTTTCATGACAATTACATGGCATCCACATGTTTAATTTTGGATTTTTTCCCCCATTCTCATTATTCCAGACATTCTCACAAATGTAATAAAATTCTACTATATTACAGTAAGAAAATAATGCAATGTAAAAGAACAAATCCTATTATATTTTTAAGGAAAATAACACTTACACTGAGCAATGACGCATTAAACTGATCAAAAATGTGACAGCAAAGACAAAAAAAAGTCAGATAAATCAAACAAAATTAAATAAAAGCTGTTCTGAATCTCAAATAAAAAAAATAAAATAATTTTCAACATTGATAATAAGTAATGTTTTTATAAGCACAAAATCAGGATATTAGAATGATTTCTGAAGGATCACGTGACACTGAAGACTGAAGTAATGGCTGCATTCACAGGATAAACTTACATTGATAATATATTTAAACAGAAAATTACGGTGGCCGAGAAGTGCAAAGCAGATCACCATTCTGAAAAACAAAAATAACAAATTACAAACGGCAAATGACGGGCTAAAAAACAATGACAAATTCGAAAACAAATTAACAAGTCAGAAAACACAACGACAGATCAGACAAACCGGAAGAGGTATGTATAATTTGAGACAGCATTACTCACCGCTGACTGGACGAGACATCTGTCAATCAACATATACAGGAAGAACCAGCCGAAGAACAGCAGAGTCGTGGTAGAAAGTTCGGAGATGGTTTTAAAGTAGCTCAGTTTAAATGTATTGTATGAATTGCCCTTACTCTGGAATAAAAAATACGGGGTGTCTATTTACATTTAGTTAAAAGTGGTTGTTAAACATCAGCTCCAGTGGCACAGATGGATAAGCGTGTGTCGTTGGCTTTTTGACGCGATCGACCCGGGTTCGATCCCGCCTTTTGCCAAACTTTTTTTTTTCTCCCTTTTCAAATCTCGTATTAGCAATGGATTCTATTTACACTAAGTGAAAATAGCTGTATTTTTTAGCAATATGCTATTTACATTGTGCAAATACCTATTTACACTATGTTTAAAATAGCAGGATTTCTACTATCAAGTATACAACTTGTTGCAAATAGTGGCAATTATCAGCACCTCAGTATTGTATAGTACATTATAAAACAGTATGCAATAAAAACGTATTGAGTGTAAATTATAATTTTTAAATGGATGCCACCTTATTGGTACAATAAAGCCCTCCCTACACCTACCCTAACCCTACCCGATACTTCATTTTCAACTTTTTGATTATTTCCTTAATTTTTATAGAAAATAAATGCCTTTACGATGTGATAAAAGATTTGAAAGTAAAAAAAAAAAGTTCGGCAAAAGACGGGATTGAACCCGAGTCGATCGCGTCAAAAAGCCAAAGGCAAGCACTTATCCATCTGCACCACTGAAGCTGATGTTTTACAGCCACTTTTAACTAAATGTAAATATACACTCCGTGTTTTTTATTCCAGAATAAGGGCAATTCATACAATACATTTAAACTGAGCTACTTTAATACCATCTCCGAACTTTCTACCACGACTCTGCTGTTCTTCGGCTGGTTCTTCCTGTATACGTTGATTGAAAGATGTCTCGTCCAGTCAGCAGTGAGTAACTCCAACCAATGGCGCTGTCTCAAACTATAACCTACCTCTTCCGGTTTGTCTGATTCGTCGTTGTGTTTTCTGAATTGTTATTTTGGTTTTTAGACTTGCAATTGCGTTTGTAATTTGTTATTTTGTTTTCAGATTGAAAACTTGGTTTTGCACTTCGGCCACCGTAGAGAAAATAGTTATTTTAAATTGTAATATGTATTTTTAATTAAATAAATTCTGCCTTGGTGATCATAACAGACTTCTTAAAAAATAATAATAATAATCCTACCTATCCCTAACTCTTGAGCAGTAGTTTATGTACTGTAAAAAACTTTTTTCTTTATTCTAAATGTTTAGATGGTAATGTAAGCCTACAGAGCAGTCAGAATAGACCTTTCAACAGATCACAGTGAAGAAAAAATAGACTACAAACCCTAAATCTTTCATAAGCTACGTCGTTACTCAACATCTCAATCAGTCCATTTGAATAATTCTAATTACCCAGTGCAGCCAGTGCAAACATGCAGTAAAACTCCCACTCTTTAGTGTAACGGATGATATCAGCGGGGTCATTGCTGGCCTGGGACCCCTGCAGGAGGGACCAGCGCAGATACGCCTCACACAGCAGACAGAACACACACAGTTTCCAGTGGATCTACAGAGAGAGGAACAGAGGCTGTGCTCACAACTCAATACTTTCTATACTATGTATACTGTCTGTACTCGGCACGCAGTATACTTCAGTATGCATTTTTCCCCCCAAATCTGTTAAAAAACTGAGTATACAAGTTTTACTTACGTTGATCTCAGTGTTGAAGAGGATATGTCTAAAGGCCTGGATTTTGCATAAAGTGGCATCTATCAGAACAATAACTGGATCATATTCAATGTATTTGTCAACGGGCTTCTTGCATGAACTCTGTAGAGAGAAAACACACATCAGTTAGTTTCAATTTTGAACGACAGTTTATGAATAGCAATTCATGTTAGCTAAAACACTGATTTTGTATATGCATATTTTTTCGTGAAGTATTTGTTTTGGGTTTTATAACGTACTTACATTTTGCTGAAAGCCATTAAAAAGCCTATAATATATTTCAAATGCAGATATATCGTGGAAGATGCTCACGCGTCAGGACAATAGAGTTTTTAAATTTATTATATATATATTTTTTTAAAGGTAACTTACTCGCCGTCAATAACAATAATTTGCAACGGGACCGTATTTGTTGTAAATGAACAGTTTTCTTTGCTTCTGTTTTTTTCTTCTGGGCAATAATGGTGAAAATGTTTCTTTTTTTTCCAGCCAAAAACAAAAACATAAATACAGAAATAAATTATTTTTACTGAAGTAACAGTGACAAACTGCCGTGCTCTTCACTTTGTGCATTAGTACCTCAGGCCTGTGTTGTTGTGAGCATGCTAACCATGCTAACAGCACAGAGAAAACAAACTAAACTTGGAATTCTAAACTTTATGATGCACTCACACATATGGTGATCTTCAGTATTCCGTTGCTATAATCTCGATGCAGTTCGTTTGCATCTTCGTTACACTCGACGCATTTAAACAGTCCCGGTGCCATTCTTCATATGACAGCACTAAAACACGCCTACTGCTTCCTGAACCTCCATAAGAGGCGGGGCTTACCAGGCTACTCACGGGAAATGTAGTTCTTTTATCCTCCGTCAACACTGCTGGACGTACTGCTTTAGTTCCATGTAACTACATTACCCAGACTACACCGTTCCTCACCTGCTCATCATAACATTACTCACAACATGGCACCTGCTGGCGGGGGTGTTGTGCTGGCGGCTCTGTCGCTGCTGTACTTATGCGGAGCTATTTTATCCAGCGAGTATTTCTCCACCTTGACTTTTTTCAACAGCGACCTCCACAAGCACGGCTGCAGCTCTCCGGCCGAGTGGGAGGAGTATGCGGCGGACTGCGGTGAGCTTCTGCCACGTCCTGGTGTATAGAATGTGCATCTGATTCACTCTCTTCCGCTTAACGTTACAGTGAAACGAGCTTGACGGGATCATACAAGCAGAAATTCAGACCAATACAGGAGAAACTCGCATCGTGCATGCAGCAACTCATGCCACACATGCAGAAACTCATGCGGATCATGCATGCAAAGCCCCGGTGCCTCGTGCATGTCCTTCTAATTGCTAAATAAACATGCAACAAGAACATTTTTATTGGGTGTCACTGAGTTCAAGATGGCTTTTAGAGATTTTTTTTGTGGGGGGGGGGGGGGGGCATACAATGGGGCTGGAGCGATAGTGGTATTCTTTGAAGTAACTTAAATGAGAGCCTTGAAAACACAATTAGCAAGAGTCCACTGTTTTCAATAGTAACAATAACTATAGGAAGTAAATACAGCATTTTTCCAAATTACAATGGTGACTGGGTCTTCTGTTTCAGGTTGTGTTTTGATCCAAAGGAAAGAACATAATGTACTTACTTAAGTGATCTATAGTGTATAAGAGATTAGGTTATGTTAGGTTACCTATTATTGGTGGATTGTTTAATAATTTCATGTTTAAGTAATTTGTGACCCTGGACCACAAAACATAATCATAAGGGTCTTTTTTTTATTGAGATTTATACATCATCCGAAAGCTTTCCATTGATGTATGGTTTTGTTAGGATCGGACAATATTGGCCGAGTTATTCGGAATCTTGACGGGTAAACAATCTGGAAAAGCCTTTAAAAGTGCCAAATGATGTTCTTAGCAATGCATTTTACTAATCAAGAATTAAGTTTTGATATGTTTACGGTAGGAGATTTACAAAATATTTTCATGGAACATGATTTTTACTTAATATGCTAATGATTTTTGTCATAAAAGAAAAATGTATAATTTTGACCCATACAATGTATTGTTGGCTATTGCTACAAATATACCCCAGCGACTTAAGACTGCTTTTGTGCTCCAGGGACACATTTCATGCTTTTTGAGCTAATTTGTGCATTATGGATACAGATGTATGATGCAATATGAAGAAAATTGTATAGATAATAAAAAGCAGAGGGAAAAGACTATAGTGCAGCTAACTATATAATACCCAAATATTCAAGAAAGCAAAATAAATATTATTGTTGATGTCAAAGGTTGTGCATTTAATCAGACATTCTGGTATGTTGGCACAGATTTATCTTTTGCTCTGTAGCAGCTAGCCAAATTACACAAATGGCGAAATAAAAAAAGTTTGTAGGCATCCTTAAAAAGATAGCTCACTCAAAAATGAAATTCTGTCGTCATTTTCTCACCCTCATGTTGTTCCAAGCCTGTATGAGTTTCTTTCTTCTGTTGAGCACAAAAGAAGGTATTTTGAACAATGCTGGTTCCCAAACATTGACGGTAGCCATTGACTTCCATTAGTAGGGTAGCTGGAATTACATGGGGGAAAATACTATGGAAGTCAATGGCTACGTCAACTGTTTGGTTACCAAAATTATTCAAAATAACTTATTTTGTGCTCAACAGAAGAAAGAAGCTCATACAAGCTTGGAACAACATGGGGGTGAGAAAATTATTTAAATTTTTTTTTATTTTTTTTGGGTGAGCTATCCCTTTAAAATCCATGGACAAATCTATGCATAGTAAAAACAATCCAGACTGCATTTGGTACTTGTAATTTTCTGAGCATTATGTAGTTTTGGAACTGTATTTGGTACTGTATCCACTTGATTTGGGTTCTGCAGCAAAGCCAGTCAGAAAGCAGTTTTGAAAAACAACACTCATTATGTTTAGTTCAAGCCAAAGTTATCTGGTTAGCCTTTTATCTGTCACATCCGGTGAATGTTTTTGGGTCCCTCAGAGTCAGCTATCCTGCAGTTGGAGGATCCGGACTGTGAAGAGGGGAGCAACCCGCCCTGCGAGTCCATCTTTTCACTCAATGCAGAGAAAATCCTTGTGAGTTGCATTTGCATTATATTGCACTGTGTTAAATGATTAGTTCAGGCCAAAATGAAAATGCTGTCATTGTTTATTTACTCTCGGTTTGACTTGCTTTCTTTTGAACACAGAACCTTTGAAGAACATTGATTAAGTGACTGGGTTCTGGGGCTTTTAAGCTCTAAAATGATAAAAAGCACCATAAAATGTGCTTTAATGTTTGCTAAGTTGCTAAGTCCCCATTCATTTTAAGTGCATGAAAAAGAGACACTGGTACAATAATATATATTTTTTTCCTTTTGAGTTTTGATTGAAGAAAGAAAGTCATAAAGTGTGTGAGGGACTAGGGTTAGAACACTGTAAAAAGAGTGTCAAGCCTAAACCAAAACGCTTCCTATCCAGCACAAAAAAAAAGAAGGTGTTTTTCTCATCCTCTGTAATTATGGGTCTCTTCACATTGTTTTTGCAAGCACTGGTGGGTTGGATTGATCGCTAGAGGTTGACAGACTTCCTGACATGTTTTTCTTTCTCTCTTTCTGTCACCACAGAATCAGGCAAAGTTGTTTGTCGAACAGCGACGGTTTCCTTTCGCTGTGGAAAACCAAAATACCAATGAAGAACTTGGTGTGTATCAGCTCATTGTTTTGACTTTGGCAAGTGTGTTTTTTGTGCTTGTCTTTGGTTGATGTTCTCTGTTAACATGGTTTTGTGTTTATTTCAGCCATTGGCTATGTTCTCATTGGAAATGGCCTGTATGATGAAGCCATCAAGCACTTCTCATTACTGCTACAGGTCAGTTTTGTTGGGACTGAAGTAAAAATAATGATACATTGTTTTTTTGATGTTAAAATCAACATGAAATCAACGCTGTCCCCCATTTAGCATCATATAAGTTTCTGGCTTGGTCTTGTTGCGCAGGATTTATTAGTTCCCCATTGGTTAAAATTATTTTCACATCCTCGCAGAACTCCTAATTCTTGCTAAACTCAGCTCACAATCTGTAATAAAAGTTTAGTTCACCCAAAAATGAGAATTCTGTTATTATTTACTCACCCTCGTGTTGTTCGAAACCCGTAAGACTTTCGTTCATCTTCCGAACACAAATTAAGATATTTTTGATGAAATCTGAGGGCTCTCTGAACCTCCCATAGACAGCAAGGTAACTACCACGTTCAAGGTCCAGAAAGGTACCAAGATGATCGACAGAGTAGTCCGTGTGACATCAGTGGTTCAACAGTTAAAGCTAGAGAAGCGACGAGAATACTTTTTGTTTGCGAAGAAAACAAAAATAACGACTTTACACATGAAAATGTGTAATAAAAATTACATAATGACATTCCGTCACTACGCGGGGCTGGGTCAGCGCCGTCACACGCTTGCGTCATGGTACTGTCGTGAACACGCATCCACAAGTGACACAGTAGAGACGAAAACGTGGAATAAAGTCGTTATTTTTGTTTACTTTGCGCAAAAAAGTATTCTCGTAGCTTTACAGTTGAACCAACTACTTTGTCGATCATCTTGGTACTCTTCTGGACCTTGAACGTGGTAGTTACAGTACCTTGCTGTCTATGGGAGGGTCAGAGACCTCTCAGAATCCATCAAAAACATCTTAATTTGTGTTCAGAAGATGAAAGAAGGTCTTAAGGGTTTGGAACGGACATGAGGGTGATTCATAAATCAGAATTTTTTTTTGGGTGAACTATCCCTTTAATTATTCCTACAACCGACTACTGTTAATGTCTTAAAAATGCAAGAATAATCTGAAAGTAATCAAACGATATAAAATATAGTTTAATATAGTTAATGTAGCTCTTAAATAAAATAAATAAGCTTTATATATAAAAAGAAATAAAACAGGCTTATTAAAATCCATTTGCACTACTATTACTTCTTGTATTGTGTTTTTTTTTGTTAATTACTCAAATTAGACTGATTCTTTTTAGCGTTAATAATGTTGCTATAGTAAGTAATATTGCAAAGACTGTCTGACACGGTGTGAACGCACCACAGGCTGTTTCACGTGCAGCTCAGAGGAGCCACATTTTGAGGTCACATGGCTGAATCATTTGGTTATCTTGTTGTTTCCTTGTTATTGGACCCTTTTCATGATCCACTCAGTTGGATATAAAGTTGCTTGTATTTTTTATTTTTTTTTGCAATGAATATCCTATATCCGCATTCTAGAAGTGAAAGTTGTGAAGGCCATTTTATGTTGAAATATTAGTATATCAGTTGTATACAGTTAAATTAATATCAATAGAAACACCCTAACTAAGGTTGAGTAGTAGTATTAAACAAGAAGTTGATTGTGTGGTAATAGTGAACTTTTTATAAGCCCTTTTTCACAAAAGAACTGTCCTCTGTCACCAGGGAGATCCTGAGCTGGTCAGTGCCATCTATGGACGGGGAATAGCCTACGGCAAAAAGAGTCTGCAGGTCAGTCTTTTGTTTAACACTGCCAGTCAAACGTTTGGAATAATTAAGATTTTTAAAAAATGTTTTTGAAAGAAGTCTCCTAAGACTAGATTTGTGATCAAAAAAACTATAGTAAAAAACTAGGTTGTCAAAGAGTAAGCGACGATTAATGCATCCAAAATAAAAGTTTTTGTTTAAACAATATATGTGTGTACTGTGTATATTTAATATGTATATATTAAAAAATATATATTAGTAACACATTTTTTTTATTTTGGATGTGATTAATTGTGATTAATCGTTTGACAGCACTAAAATATTCCGCAAGGGCACATTAAACTTGATCAAACAGAATGACGATGTTTTAAATAAATGCTGTTCATTGAACCTTCTATTCCTCAAGTCAATCCTGAAAAAAGCACCATGGTTTCCACAAAATATATTAAGCAAGAACTGATAATTGAGCACAAATAACAACCGATTAATTGAGCACTAAATCAGCATATTAACTGATTCTGAAGCCGAAGGATCGTGGTTTTTGTTGACTGAAGTAATGTTGCTGAAAAATTCGCTTTAGCTCACAGGAAATAAATACTTTAATACATATTACAATTTTCATTTTGGTCTATTGGAATATTTCACATATTACAGTTTACAGTATTTTTAATCAAAGAATGCAGCCTTGGCGAGTATATGACGTTTCAAAAACATTTAAAATATCTTAATTATTCCAACGATTTGAACGGCAGTTTATGTATGTTGCTTTATCAAACACTACAAATATATGTGCAATTTTAGTCATAGCTGTACATATAAATGAAGGTAACTCTCTCTCTGAAGGACATAAAGAATGCAGACTTGGCTCTGTATGAGTTGAGCAGAGTTATTGCACTGGAGCCCAGCAGACCAGAAGTATACGAGCAGAGGGCCGAGGTGAGGAGCAAGGGATTGACATCCTTCAAATTAAAATAAAAAATTTATTTCACTGCTAATTAAGACGTAAGGCGTGAGTGGTAATAATGAAGCATGTGATTTCAGATTCTGTCTCCTCTGGGCCGCATCAGTGAAGCTTTGTCTGATCTGACTAAAGCCATACAACTGCAGCCTTCAGCCCGACTCTACAGACACAGAGGAACACTGCTCTTCATATCAGAGGTGCACACACGACACGGCCGTCTTATCTCTCAGGATGCACTTCGATTTTGACTTGAATAGATTGTAAAAGTGTGGATCTATTATAGATCACTTTAGATAATGTCCAGAGCGGAAAGATAGCGCTGGTTCTGTCTGGGTACAGAGTCCAGAAACTTCATGTTTGTCAGCTTTAGCACAAGTGAAGATATTTATTGTTATGTAGCGAATTTAGCTCACAACAGGAAATATGAATAATTAACCATAACTAGTTATAATTAACTATTCATATTTTAGATCCGCTGTAGATATTTAGCCGACCACTCAGGGTCAACTGTCTTGTCAATGCTAAGAACGTTAATTTCCTGGTTAAAAGAAATAACCTTCTTACTGTACAATTCTACAAAGCTTGTAATGTAAATCTGCATGATTAGTGACTCCGGTTATGAGCAAACAATGAACACGTCAAGTGTGATACAAGTAAGGTTTTATTAACTACATAAACACTTAAACTAGTCTAACATACTACATAAACACATAAACTGGTCTAACATACACACACACACACACACACACACATACAGTTGGTATAGGAAAGGGTTAAAGCTTAACTCAGTACAGAAAAGAGACATAAGGAATGACATTTATGGACCCATTTTGCATATTCAGCAGATCTAAAACCTGAGGGAAAACGTCAGATTCTGAGTTCAAACACACCTTGTAAAAAGGTGAAACTGATACTTAATGTATCAATTAATAAGGCTAAGTTTTTGATACTTGCATGTCTCATCTGTCTGAAAGAGATTCCTGATTCTTAAGAGTCTTGATCTTAAGGACCAGATCTTGCTGAAATTAGTTGATGAAAAGAACCAGTTTGAGTCAGAGAGTCTTTGGGGAATGGAAAGTCAAGGCCGAAAGGCCCGGCATCAAGCTTTGATATCCTGAAGCGTTTTCTCACAACTTCATCTTAGCATCCGACCGAACCACAGACTGGGGCGGGTCACATGAAGTGTGACCTTTAAAGCCTGCAAAGATTCATGCCTCTAAAGATGGGCTTGTCCAATGAGAAAGAAGGAAATTCCAAGCGGGAGGTGGCAATTACTGGAGGATTTCGGACTCTTGTGGGAACATGGAAAATTAGTATCTGGCACTTGAGCGAAAATACTAAAGTTCTCAGACACTAATATATTGCTATGTATCAACTACTAATATTACAATTGTTTCGATCATCAGAAGGCGGAATTAATAGATACAAACCGTATTGGGAAGGTTATATGAAGGAGTGGTTTCTCGTAAGCATAATGATAAAAGATTCTATAATACAAACAGATTAATACAAAACAGCAATATATTACACATGGCATGACGAATATTTGTGTTCGTTCAAAGAAGGGTTGTACTATGAATTCAATAGTAGAAAGTCCTTTTCTACTCTGCTTTTCCTTGGGACAAAGTGTGGGCTATCCTTCTCACATTCCTGGGGTGTCATAAAACCAGTGATATCATGATTGGTTGTCATGGTGACCAAGGGGGGATGGTTTTCAGCAGAAATCCTGGCATCCAGTTTAATGAGTGAGGGGACTGTGACGATTTGTTAATCTAATGAATAATTGATTTGTAAATCAAATAAAAATTTGTGTCAGATTGGTCGAGACGCTACAGTTATCCAGTTGAACAGTAACTTGATTGATGCATTATAAATACTGCAGCGTGTCTTTGTGGTGCTACACATTGTAAGAGTGTATCCCCCCTTTAAGCTTATTCCGTTTATTTGTGTTTATTGGATTTATGATAGCGGTCTACATGTAAGTGGGCTTGACACGTTGTTTGGGTGGGTTAGGGGAAGGGGTTTTTACAAAACAATTAATTGTCTGTAAATGAAATGTATTGTTTGCCCACTGAAGAAAAAAGTATGAATCATAAAAAAAAATACTACAGCGTGATATAAAAAGAGATAAGTGAGTTTTTAATTGTAGGGGTCATATCATGAATAACCAATTTTATCTTATGAGATAAGGGTTTATTGTACTATGAAACGGTTGTAATTTAAGGTGCGTTCACTGGTAATGTTGATCTGCAAAGTTTCATGGATGAAATCCAGTCATTTAAAAAAGAATCCATGCGATTGGGAATTTTGCATAAGGGTGAAATATTTCCCCACGCAGATAAATATTTTCTAGTCATGCAGATCTGCTGTATTTAAAAACAGAAAGCTGCTTGGTTTGAAATTAACTTCTGTGTGAGCTGTGTACTCTACACTGTTGACAATTGAAAATGGACCTTTCTTAACTGCTAATGTGACTTCCCTGTTCGTTTTACTTGACCGTTTTTTGACCCTCCAAAGCAAACTGGCTGTTGCTTTGAGATATTAGTATTAATTAACCATGTAATTTTGTCGCAAAACTTTTGTTGGACTAATTCAATTTTTGACTGTGTTCTGTTCCTGTCATATTCCATCTTATGAATTGGAAAAATAGCCCGTTCTTGATTTTTTTTTTATCCAACCCCGTTGATAAAAGAAATAAACAAGAAGATAATCATTTATAGTGCAGGTTTTTAATGTATACAGTCAATTCTGGCTTGTTATTTTACATATTATTAAAGGAATATACACAACTGTTCAAAGATTTAAGTCTATAATTGTCACCAAGGCTGCATTTAGTTGATCAAAAACAGTTAAAAACAGTAAAAATTGTTAAAAAGATTATTACAATTTAAAACAACTGTTTTCTAATTTAAATATTTAATGTTTCAGCATCGTACTATGTCTTCAGTGTCAAGATGGAGCAGTTAAATCCGATATTAGAATGATTCATGAAGGAATCAAGAAACATGTATTTTAGGATTGTTGGAATCGTTTTTGTTGAAACTGTGATACATTTTTTTTTGCAGGATTCTTTACTGTTCAGAACAACAGCATTGATGTGAAATAGGATTTTTTTTTTTTGTTTGTGTAATAGATTTTTTTTTTGTTTGTGTAAAAATCCTTACTGCCATTTTTAATCAATTTAATGAATCTTGCTAAATGAAACTATGAATGTACATTTCTTAAAACGCCAAACTTTTGAAAGATGTTGTTTTAATTGCTCAATATTTTATAATATTTACAGATACCTTCCTTTCTCTCATTGTCTTTCAGGATTATATGGCAGCCATGGAGGATTTCCAGCAGTCTCTAGAGCTGAAGAAGAACCAGCCCATCGCTATGCTCTATAAAGGCCTGACCTTCTTCCACAGGGGCCTCCTTAAGGTAAATTAAAAAAATTAAATAACGAGTGTCTTTTTACAAGTGGAAAACCCAAAATTCAGACTGCCTGGTTAAAGGGATAGTTCACCCAATAATTAAAATGTGATGTTTATCTGCTTACCTCCAGGGCATCCAAAATGTAGGTGACTTAGTTTCTTCAGTAGAACCCCAATTATGGTTTGCAAGTCCAGCGTTGCAGTCTATCAGTCGTATATGCATGGCAATGGTAACAAAATCTAGCTGAGAGTAAAAAAACATGCACAGACAAATTCAAATTAAACCCTGCAGCTCGTGACGTTACATTGATGTCCTAAGACACGAAACGTTCGGTTTGTGCCAGAAACCGAACAGTCTTTATATAATTTTTTACCTCTAATACACCCCTATGTCCAACTGCTTCGAGTACGCGCACGGCTTCCGGTGCGTTGTGTGGGTACATGCTCTGGCGTAGTGTAAGCAAGCGGCGGAAGTGACTCTCGCGCGTATACGTCACTCATTGTTTGCACGTCAATGTATGTACGAAGTTACATCAAAATGGTGCTTACGTGCGATTATCTGGATGATTCAAACGACCCTTAAAACTAAAAAGATTACTCTCTCGCGCGCCAAAAACTCATTCGGGAGTGGTGATTGTCCACGTATCCCAAACGTCTGAGCATGCTCGCCGAAGTATGTTGATTGCTCTTCGGCTGGATCGCAACACACCAGTAACGTAAACTAAGCCAGAAAATGGCGCGTACACACCGAGCACAAGATGCTGGTGCACGCCAAAGACAGTGGACATAGTGGCTGTATTTAGAGGTAAAAAATTTATAAATAATGTTCGGTTTATGGAACAAACGCGGTCGTTTGTGTCTTAGACATTCAATTGGTCGTCCGAGCCGCAGGGTATTAATTGGGGATTTTGTCTGTGCAGGTTTTTTTACTTCATAGTTTTGTTTACCAGTGCCATGCATGTTATCGACGGATAGACTGCAAAAACGGTTAAAGTTTAAAAATCATAATCTTCTTCTACTGAAGAAACAAAAGTCATTCCTAACATATGGATGCCCTGGGGGTAAGAAGATTAAAACATCAATTTTTTTTTTGGGTGAACTATCCCTTTAAATAACCTTATGTAGTTTAGATGTAAGAACTGGACTGAAACCAGCAGAAAGTTTAATGTTTAAAGAGGTTTACCATTTTACACGTTTTACAATAGACTATATTTACTGTAACTGTCTACTTAAATTATGTTTTCTGCATGCAGGAGGCTATAGAGGTGTTTAAAGAAGCTCTCAAATTGAAGTCAGACTTCATAGATGCATATAAAAGCTTGGGTCAGGCTTACAGGTGAGCTGCTACTGACTCATGATGATTTTAACAGTCAGTTTTTTCAGATGTTTCTCTGCAGACAATTGTGTGTGTGTGTGTGTTCAGGGAGTTGGGTGATTTTGAGAATGCTATGGAGAGCTTCCAGAAAGCTCTGTTACTGGATCAGAACCACATCCAGTCTCTCCAGCTCAGAGGAATGATGCTGTACCATCACGGCAGCCTGCAGGAGGCCATTGGCAACTTTAAGGTAAATCAAGTGTGTGTGTGTCCCAAGTGGTGTTGTGTTTATCTCTTTGTTGCCAGTAGTAATCCTTAAAAACAACATGAAGTAAAATAGATTTGAAGTGGGCTGTTTACTTAATGTAATGTTCCAATCAAAACAATTCTTGATAGATAAAATCAAATCCCACTGAACATTATTTCCCAGTAAATAGTCCGTTTTAATGGGAAGTACATTACATTGCAGTAAAATGAATAAGAATACAGAAGAATTAATATCAGTTCTTATAAGCTTGAACAAAAATAAAAGATTCACATTTATGCTTTAAAATCGTTTTAGAATACCTTGAACCATAGACTTGTAAGCAAATAATTATTTTATTTATTAAGTGATATTTCAAAGTGAGGGACAACTCAAAATTATTTTATTTCATAATTGACAATATATGTAGAGTCAAAGTTCACCCAAAAATGAATTTTTTGTTAATGCACCCGTATGTTGTTTCAAAAAACCCACAAGAACTTTTGTCCAGTTTGAAGCAAACAGATATTTTTAATGAAATCTGAGAGATTTCTGTTCCTCTATCACAATGTCCATTGCACCAAAACTTTGATGCTTCAAAAAGTTCATAAAGACGTCGTAAAAGTATTCCATATGAATCAAAATGTAATTGAGGTTTTTATTTAAGTATAAACATTGATTATCCCACATACATAGATCACATTGAATATGGTAAACAGAAGCTTAAAAGCGCTTGTTTGACACTTAAAGGTCCGTGAGATGCTTAGAAACACGCAGTGTTACTCTTTGTGTTGACGTCATTTTAACTGAAACAGGAAGACAGGGCGGGAAATATCAAGCAGCCCCACCCCTTTTTAAAACAGCCAATAGCATTCGTTTATATCACAGCTTGGGCTAGAGCCATTCGTAAAGCCGCATTTGACAGGGTATGCCAGCCACAATCTCATCCATATTGCTATAAAATATAGCATTCTGTGTAGAATTCAAATAGCTCCGATACATTTTGTGGTCTGCGCCGATCAGTGCTATAGTGTCTCTGGCGGAGCAGATGTGGTTAGAGGACAGCGCGAAAACCAGACTTCTTTTCTAATGGAAAGGGGCATATTGACTGTTTGAAATCGTTCCCGGGTCCCTATATTTAGTGAACTACGTGCCCATTAACTGTACAGAACATACTAAATTCTGTGGAGGAAGTGAACGATTTTCAGCGACGCGGCTCATTTATAGTGTAGGGGGGGGGCGCTTGGATTCTAGAGAGGCATGGGATTGGACTAGAAAAGTTTGATGAGAGATGGAAGTACGATGTGAGTCAAAAAAATCTTGAGCCGTTTTGAGGTTTTTGGCGACGTGGAACTGAAAGCTTTGAATGCTTATATCTTCTAAATGCCAATTTTGTCACTGTTTTGGAGCACACTTCCTTATAGATAACCTTAAGACTAACATATTGATACAAACACCCAAAAAACTTTAATTTTGATTCCATGGGGACTTTAAGTAACCAAGAAGTTCAGTTCTGCAGGAAAAATACATTGGTATTTGGGTTTCTGAAGCCAAACAAAGCGTAGGGTTTTACAGGCAACGAGGATGGAGTTAAACTCCAGAATTAATTTTGGGTGAACTTTCCCTTTAAGTTCTTTCTACAAACTCAGATTCATTTTCATCACTTATGTGGGACTGTATTTTTCTGTCTCTATTGAAGATCAAGTAGAATTTTTTTCCAGTCAAGATGGCCTGTGTAGAGTAGTGCAACTCCAAAGTCCCTCTTTACAATATCAATAACATTGATTTTTTTTTTAAGTTCATTAAAGTCACTTATACATGTTTGTTTTTCTTTCAACACAGTATTTTTCTTTTCTTTTTTCTTGTAACATTGTAATTAATTCTTGTATTTAATCTCAAAACGAACACATTTTTTAGTTCTTCTGGTCAGATGATGATGTTCTCGCTTGTGTTGCACATTTGGATTTGTGTTGCGGGCTCAGAGTCCTGTGGTTGTTTGTTTCAGCAGTGTGTTTTATCATGTCTTTCAGAGATGTCTGCAGCTGGAGCCCTATAATGAAGTGTGTCAGTACATGAAGGGTCTCAGTCACGTGGCCATGGGCCAGTTCTACGAGGGCATTAAAGCTCAGACTAAAGTCATGCTCAACGACCCTCTCTTGGGACAGAAAGCCAGCTCCGAGTATCTCAAAGTCAAATATCTCAGAGGTGAGAAATTACACAATTTTTTTTATTAGGTCATTAACAAACATTACATAATCACTAGTTCTTATTAGTTTCAGTTTCTGTGTTAGCCAGATAGATAGTGTTATCTTGGGACATAAACCAGCAAAATTAGCAACAGCAGTTTAATACATCTTACTGTAGAAAACATATCAGTCCACGAATGTAAATAAAATCACATTGGTTCCGCTCCATCCTTATTGTTGAGCCCTGTAATAGAGGTGTAAATATTTGTTCTAATTTCAGATCATTATTAAATGATGTGATGCATCAACCTGGTTCAGATTAAAGTGTTAAAAAAAATTTAAAAAGTTTTTTTTTTTTTTTTTAAATCAGTACAAAATGGTAATGTTGTGAAATATTATTACAATTTCAAATACATTTTATTTAAACATATAAATCACTTTAGTGACACGATCCTTCAGAAATCATTCTAATATGCTGGATTTGCTGCTCAAGAGAAATTATTATCGTATTAAAAAACAGGATTTCATGGAAACCGTGATATCTCCTTTTGTTGATGATCCTTGATGTTCCAAAAGCACAGTATTTACTTGGAAAAAGTAAAATTCCCCAAACATGTGAACAGTAGTGTGTGTGTATATTTGTAGTATAGTAATTATATTACATGAAAAATAAAATTGATTTCACCCCTTTAATAAAAGGTTACTATAAAGTGTTTAGATAATGATTTAGAGTTGAAATATGCCTCTGTTTTTGTCTCTCATGTGACAGAATACTCCCGTTATCTACACTCTCATCTGGATGTACCTGTTGCGGAGTATAATGTTGATCAGGATTTGCCTGGAAACTTTAAAAACCACTGGGCAAAAAATCTTCCCTTCCTCATCGAGGATTATGAAGAACAGCCTGGACTTCAGCCTCATATTAAGTGAGTTTAGATGCAAACTGAGTCTTTTGTGTTTTAGGGCGTCATGTATAAATAATGAGATAATTAGTATGCTTTTGCATGTTGTGTCTTTCTTTTATTCCCTGCTTGTTTTGTGATTGTAGAGATGTTCTACCTCAGAACTTTGACAGTTACTCTGCTGAAGTCCAGAAGCTGATCTGTACAGCGGATCGCCTCGGCGCACTGATGCAGTACGACACTTTAGGGTTCTTACCAAACCTCAGAGTACACAGAGGTCAGAGCTCTTTAAAAGCACTTAATAATACAATCAGACTTGTTTTTTTAAAGAAGTTTAAATTATTAAATAATAAAAAAAGATATCAATAACACGTGGTGCAAAAAAGAACACTTTAATACATCTCAGTGTAATTTTACATGTTTTTACATCCTATCTTTTTTTAAAAAAAATTTTTTTTTTTTTACTTTTTTTTTTTTTTGAGATAGAACTCTTTAAAATCACTAAATAATAGTGATGCAAATATAAATATAGAAAAGTTTAAATGACTAAATAAAGACAAATATTAAGTCATGTGGTGCAGCCTTCAAAATTAAATTTTCTTTGCACCTTGAATACATAAACAATCATATTTTAATTATAATTTTCTGGGTTTAATAGCAAATATCATGAATTATTAAGTTATAAATATCATTAAGTTTTTTTTTTTTATCAGTTGCACCACAGGACTTTTTTTGTAATGTCATTAAAAAGTCAAAAGCTGTGACATAATTTTCTGATTTATGCTGTTTTTTTTTCTGCATGTTGATTGGACCGCAAGTGTTTGTTCATAATAAGTAATAAGCAGTGATTTATTTTTTATATTAATTTTATTGGTACATTTTTTCATCTTAGAAATAACAATAAAACCCTATGCCAACTTAATATGGTTTTCAACTCTTTTCTTCATTATGATATCAAAACTTTTGTTTCCAAAAAATATCAAAATGAATTAAGTAAGGAATAATTAACACACCCGAGGTGGTGATGCGGCCACGACGCGAATCGGCATTATTTGTCTTATAATTCAACAATTTTCAGTCAATTATTCCGCTTCTACTACGGTTACCACACCTCAAGACATCGATCAGATGATATATTTAAAGGGATTCGTCCGGTTTTTGTACTTAAATCGCTATTGTGAGTAGGATTATTTCTCCGATTCTCACCAACGCCTCTTTTGCTAGTTAAAAAACATAATTTTAAAAGTGGTAAGGAGGCTTGAGCGTGATATCATTTCTAATGCGTCATTAAGAAGTTATTGAAAGAGAGCGAGAGAGACAGAGACACACAGAGAGAGAGAGAGAGCTTGTGTGAATTAGGCTAGCTCTGTGCATCCCTCAACCGTGTGCTGCAGCAGCGTCTCTAAACAGCACTGTTATTACCTCGCTAGTGAGAAATGTCATGTGTAGCCTTTAAGTTGCTACACTATATAGGCTAACTGATAAAATCGTCAGGGCAGCGCTGACAACTTTTTTTTGCAAACTGCGTGACCGTAGTGTGCGAGCATGTGTGATTGCAGTAATTCCTGTGTGCAGGTACTGTATGCTTATTTCCGTTATTACAGTAAACTATGCGAAGCGATATGGAACTGTAATGCGGTCAAGAAAGCTGCCTGGAACTACATTTTCCCTGTGCGTTTCCCTGAAAATAATTGCACAACCCAGAGCGTTCGTCAGCCAGTCAGATTCAAGCATTCAACGGCCGCGTAGTATAATTAAAAATTAACAAAAGAGTTATCATAGAAGAGGTGCATTCAAGTCATGATACATATGAATTGCATTTTTTTAATTATTGTGTGTTTTGTGTAGCGATGGGCTTGGCCACCATAGAGGTGATGCAGGCCATGCAGCGCACCTTTGGGGGGGGTGGGGGGGGAGTAACTCAAAGGTCAGAGTCAACGGGAAAGACAGACAGCTGCAGTGGAGAGAAATGTTTGAAATTCGCAGTGAAATGGCGGAAGGTCAGATTAGCAAGCAGTCCTGAGCTCTTCTCACGGCTCTGGGAGGGTGTTACCAGGGCTTGATGACTGATCTTTGCTGGTGTTTGTGTGTGTGTTCACGGGCGTGAGCAGGATTGCAGATCCAGACCAGCCTGTGCTGTGGTTGGATCAGATGCCTGCCAGGAGTCTTAGCAGAGGATTTAACAACCACATTAACCTCATCAGGTGCTGTATCTGCCCTCAACCTGCCATTTGCTCTGTAAAGCGGCCAGTCCTAATCGCTTAAGAACTTTGTTTGACTTTTGAGGGCCGTTCACACCAAGGATGATAACTAGAACCATGTAGTTTTAATGATTATTTTATTTCTCCACGACCACAACTGTAACGAAGGAACGATATTGTTGTAAATGTTGTGGGGGGGGGAAAGAAGCTTTAAAAGGCACCCTGTGGTTTTCCAGCAAAATGTAACTTAGTTGGATGAAATTAAATGAAGACAGCAGAAGATATTAATATTATCATTTTAAAGTTGTAATGTAGAATAAAATTATTCTGTTTTTTATTATTTATATATCTTTTTGTATGATATATTTTATTTGGATTATGTATTTTTTAATTTTAAGTTGAAACATTGCATAGTAACATTTCTTATTTAGTTTTTTTAATTTGTAAATGTTTGTTTCTTTTAATGATTATTTAATGTAGTACAAATTTTTTATTTAGTATGATTATTAGAAAATTAATAGTATGCATATGATATTTTTAGAGCTTTTTAAACTGCCCGGCCACAATTATGGTGGTCGCCTTACAAACAAGCAAAGAAAACGTTTTTTTTAAATCAATAAATAAATTAGATTTTTTTCCGCCAAATCGTGCAGCCCTACAGTGTGCTGTCCATGAAAATAGATACCATGCCAATATTAGTCTTAATGAACGTGTGTCTGTAATATTGGTATCATTAATGACGATTCTGTACAGAGAAGATGCAGCCAATTTCGCACCTCAAGCGTGAGCGGAGTATGAATAGTTTTACTTCCTATTAGAATACTCTCTGATTGAAACACTGAAGCAAGCATTTTCATTGAAACCGCACGTCTTGTGAAAAGCGCTTCGACGCTCTGCCTGCTGCTTCTGCTTTCGTTGTGAAGACACGGGTGTCAAACTCGAGGCCTTTGGGCCAATTCTGGCCTGTCACCTGATTTCATGCGGCCTGCGAGCACATTTTTGAAACGTACAAGTGAAATGTCTCATTTAGTGCTTTTCTTGTAAACATTAATCCTTTGACGGATACAAGCACACTAGTATGTTTATAGCGTTCAGCGTGTGCCGTGATCAGCTGCTACACTCACATCGCTCAGCGCCAGTTTTTCAGGGTTTTTAACACATGAGGTTTATTTTAGGTTCCTGGAATTGAGTTTGAGACCCCAGTTCTAACCTGTCAACATAGGTGCCGAAAAAATGTGCTGCTCACACTTGTGGTGTAAAACGGTTGTTTTATAGTGTTTTCGTTGTTTTTTTTCTGTTGTTTCACAGAGGCCAGATCATTAATATCAGATACCTGGAGTATTTCAGTAGTATTCTAAGCTTTGTGAAGGAAAGAATACTGGTTTATCATGGGTAAGTGTGTGTGTGTGTGTGTGTGTGTGTGTGTGTGTGTTTTATTAATTTTGGAAGGCAGAATTTTTTTTTTAAATATACTGATAAAAGCTTAACACAATTGTTTGTTAGTTCATTCATTTACTCATTTAATAACACACCTCATTCATACACAAAATGATCAAACTTATTATATAATAATAATAATAATAATAATGTTTCTGAGCCGCAAATCAGCTAGCAGAGTGATTTCTGAAGGACATGTGACACTGAAGACTGGAGTTATGATGCTAAAAATTATGCTGTGATCACAGAAATAAATTCCATTAAAAAACTTTTTTTTAAATAGAAAACAATAATTTTACATTGTAATAATATTTCACAATATTACTGTTTTTACTGTATTCTTGACCAAATAAATGCAGCCTAGGTGGCATTCAAAAACATAACAAAAATCTTACTGTTTCCAAACTTACAGTAGTGTACATTTTATTTTATACCCTGTACATTCAGTCAAACACTTCACCATTCAGTTATAAAAAGTGTTCGTTTATTCATTCGTTATTTTCTTCAAACACCTTATTTTTTATAATATATAAATTCATTCGTGCATGCATTCACTCACATACTGTTTATCTTTTATTCATTCTCCATTTATTAATACATTTGAATAATTTTCATGCACGTGTTTTTCTCCATCAGGGCGTATAACCCGCGGGCGCTTCAGGAAGTAAAGCAGGCTCTGGAAAATGTGAATAAAGTGGAGGATCTGCTGCCCATCATGAAGGTAACATGAGCATTAAACATGAAAAACTGTAGTTTTATCAGTCTTTTTAATCATTTAATTATTATCTTTATTAATCTTTAACTGAATAATTTGTGTGCTGAATGAAATGAAGTAATTTTTCTGGTTAGACAAGGTCAGTGAATGTTTCTAGGTCTAGACTCTAGAGCAGTGTTTCCCAACCTTTCTTTAGTCGCGGCACCCTTTGGAAATTTTAACAAATTTGTGGCACCCTACAAAATAAATTGTCACAATATTTGAATTTCTAACTTCGATATGATACTTTGAAAAGTATAGATATTCGGTACAGCAGGGAAGAACTGCTCTAGAGGCATCCTTCTCACCCTAAACGTTTACCAGTGTTTAATGTCTGAGATATATTATTCAGTTTCCAGTTTTCATTATTTTTTCTAATATTAGTGCAAGAATTATTAAAGGGGTCATCGGATGCTACATGCACTTTTACAAGTAGTTTGAAGTGACGTGACATGTGGCCAAGTATGGTGACCCATACTAGGTATTAGTGCTCTGCATTTATCCCATCCAAAGTGCACACACACAGCAGTGAACACACACACACCGTGAACACACACCCGGAGCAGTGGGCAGCCATTTATGCTGCGGCGCCCGGGGAGCAGTTGGGGGTTCAGTGCCTTGCTCAAGGGCACCTCAGTCGTGGTATTGAAGGTGGGAGAGAGCGCTGTACATTCACTCCCCCCACCTACAATCCCTGCCAGTACGAGACTCGAACCCACAACCTTTGGGTTACGAGTCCGACTCTAACCATTAGGCCACGACTTCCCCCACCTGAAATGTGTGTTGGCAGTGTGTGTACACAACCACCCTATAATGATAAAAATCCACCCGTGTTTTTTTGTTAATCTACTAAAATACTACCCCTTTAAAGTCGCGCGACCAAGGCCCTCCCACAATAGTTTGATTGACAGTAGCGTTTCAGCACAGACTGGACTGGTGTCTTACCTCAGACCCGCCCTGAGTGAGCTGTCATCAGTCTGCCATTGTTTCACCGCTGGAGCAGATGTAGACAAGAATGACTCCTAAGCGATTGAAGTGTTCTGTTGTTGGCTGTAGTAATGAACATAGCAGTCGTCGTTTACTCCCAACATCTGAGCCGCTGAAGACGCAGTGGATTATGTTTGTTTTTGAAGGGAATGCGCCCCCGATCTACCTAAACGCGTCTATGTTCGCGCAAATCATTCGTGATCCAGTTTCATCTACAGAAGAAGAGAGTATAATGTTTTGTAATGAATCTTTGCAAATCGCCTTTCCTAATAATGTGCTAATTAGCAAGTTTCACGATGAATGCGGCTAAAGTAAACGGTCTCTCTGAGAGTGGCTCAGAAGAGAGGGGCGGGGTCAGCAGAGCTCATTAACATTTAAAGGAAAATGCTACAAATCTCTCAAGTTTTTGACAAGGTAAAACGGTGTTTTTACACTACCCATTGAGAAATGTGAACCACATTAGTTACGACTTTTCATGAGACCCTAAAGATCAATCAAAATTGTGGAAAATGGGCGTCAGATGCCCCTTAAGGCCAAGAAACATTTACTATTATTATCAACGTTGTAAACTTGTATACTAATGTTTATATGGAAACCATGATAGAATTATTTTTTGGGATTTTTACATTGGGATTCATTCATACAAGTTGAAAAGTTTATTTGAAATAGAAATCATAAATGTCTTTACAGTCTCAATGTAATGTGCCATTGATGTTTTCAAAGTATTATTATCTTTTAATCTTTTAAATAGCATCGTATCATGGTTTTTGCGAAACATTTGATATAAAATTTTAAACATGAAAATAAATGATCTTCGAGGAATAAATTAGCAAATTAGAATGATTTCTGAAGAATCATGTGACACTGAAGACTGGAGTAATGATGCTGAAAATTCAGCTTTGATCACAGAAATAAATTGCATTTAAAAAAATATATTAATTTTAAAATATTACTTTACTGTAAATTATTCAAATAAATGCAGCCTTGGTAAACATAAAAGACTTCTTTCAAAAACAATAAAAGGTAATTATTCCAAACGTTTTACCCTGTATATACTGTATAAATAATGGCATTATAAATTTGTATATCTTTCATTGATTTTATTTCAATCTTCCTTTCTTGTAAACACCATTCATATAATAATCCAATATGTTCACAGAGAACAATAACGAGTGTTAGTCATAGAAACGACTAACGCCCTCAACACATGACAGTTATGAGTGTGCGTAATCTAGGATTAGGTCAGATCTGTGAGTAATGATATGAACAGCTGATGAGAGAGCCTTTGATAAACACGTGTGTAGTGATTGCTAATCTTTTTTATTTGCTAGCTCATAATTATGCTTGGCATCTGTCTTGCATTTGTGTTTATTAATAGACATATTTATTACAAACATGCATGTTCTCACAAACCGCATGAAGAAAGACAGAGTTTCTCTGATGTGCTTCTGTGTGTGTTTTTTTTTTTTAAATATCTGAAGCAGTTCAACAGTAAAACCAGAGACGGCTTCACAGTCAACTCTAAAGTGCCCAGTCTGAAGGATCCTGGGAAAGAATACGACGGATTCACCATCACCATCACCGGAGATCGGTGAGAATTAAACTATTCTGAAATATGATGCCTTCACAGTTCATGCTCTTTGGTGTATTTTCGGTTTATGGGATGAAGCAGGCCATGTTTTTAATTCTCACAGCTTCCATATGCAGCTGTATGAAGGGCTTTCTGGAGGTGAAGATGATTAATATGATGAAAATTTCTTATCACGATTATAGTGACCAAAATTATCACGGTTATCAGTATTATCACGGTATTGTTAAAATGTGCTGGAGATGTTCAAAAAGTACCGACACATAAATCACTTCACCAAGTTTTATATTTAAAAAACAACAAATAAAAGGACTTTTTGTTTGCATAATCACTAAAACAGTAACATTACCAATGATGTTCAGATTTTAAATGACAACTTGACTGACAACAGTTTAATAGCATGTTGAAATATCTCATGTAAATGTTCAAATGAAAAAGTTTCATTAAAAGGTAAACCTCACATTTCAGCTTTTAAATAAAGAAAAGATATAAGTCAAAATGATAATTGATTAATAAATGATTACATTTATTTTATCTGCTCCATAAATAATTCTAGATAACTGATCTGAATTGTTTAAATGTGTAGAATCCACATAAGCTTGTTTTTCATCAATTCGGTCCGTTTTTGGCCAGACAACTGCACACTGGCTGAATGCAAATATAAGTCTCTGTAAATCCACTCGCTGACAGCAGGTGGCGCTTATGGGAAATCTGAATTAGAGCTGTTTCCTGTAACCTCCGTGGACAAAGTAGTATTGCGATTTAAGAACACTTCCTTTAGGTATTACATGGAGCGAAGATGAAAACAAAATGCCATCGAATCGTTTCTGAAGACAGGTACATTCATATAATTAATTCATTCATATATTCATTTGTATAATTCCCTTCGCACTCTTTTAAAACCTCCCAGCTTTTCCTCCATGTTTTCACTCAAAACGAAACTAGTTGTTCAAATCGCGGTAATCTAATACGGTTTTAGTGATAAGTAAAAGATGAAACGGTAATACTAACCGTGAGTTTTATCATGATTTATCTCAAAACGGTAATCGCCATCCTGACTCGTGGCCTTTTTTTTTTTTTTTTTTTTTTTTTTTTCTTTTGTTTTCTGGATGATTACACCAACAGATCAATCAAATGAGTTTTAATGGCCAAAGTGGTAATGACTGTTGGTCAATGCAACAAACTTGCGTCACCCACTTGAACCGATTATGAAGTGTATTATGAGTCTCATCTCCCATTCCCTTTAAAAGCCAGTTGCGCTCGTGCCATGGCGGATTCGCTATTTACACGGCGGGATTTACAAGCAGAAAAACTGAACGCATCTCTAGCAAGTGGTTCTGCTTGTGCGTGTAATTCTGATACATGCAATGACTATCCATTATGACATGTAGGCATTTTTATATTTATGTAACAATAATAATCTTTTACATTTTAAGCCTTAATTGTTTTAAATGTTGGTGGCTCTGCGCACCCTGTGTTGTATAGCAGGTGTACTTGCATTGTGCAATATTGCGCCCAGGACTTTAGACCAGGTTTTTGTTGATCAATGGCGCAGTCTATTTCAGTTGCCTCAAAATAGCAACGCGCCTGACCGCACCTCGTTTACAGACCAGCACGCCCATGGGCGCACAAATGGGCGCAAATGCATTTGCTATTTAAACAACGTGGCGCAGGACGTGAAAATGATAACTGCATCGGGCTGAAACTAGCAAAAAACACTTACATCGCGCCTGGCGCCGCATTGCGCTAGGTGTATGATAGGGCCTTAGAATTTGAGTTTAGCCTATATGTCAGAATGGCGAGATGTAAACTCAAAAAGTCAGGAATTGTGAGATAAAAGGTTGCAATACCTTTTAAAAAAAATTTATCAAGTGGCGGAAACAGGCTCCATAAAATTACCCACCAAATTAAACATGGTAACTAAACTTAAAATTGAATTAAGCTGTGAAATACTTTAAGGTGACCAAAAACATGTATTACTGTTCTTTTAAGTTGTGATAAATGAGAGCGCGGAATATATATATATTTTTTTTTACAATAAATATAAATATGTGCTACGTCATGCTAAAACCCTCTCATGGCAGTTCCATCTCTAAATCATCCACTTTAATGAAATATTGAAGCTAAATTGTTTTTTATTTATTTATTTAATCTACATAAACGTATCAACTTAAGTAATAAAGTAGTCAACTGTACCGTTTTAGTTCTTACACGTTTCGTAGCGCAAACAATGTATAAAGGCTGTTTAGCAAGTTTTTTTTTTGTTTTTTACTTGATTATAGTTTCGAGCCTTATTTAGTGTTTTATGCTAATGA
This sequence comes from Sinocyclocheilus anophthalmus, assembly GCA_018155175.1. Taxonomy (NCBI): domain Eukaryota; kingdom Metazoa; phylum Chordata; class Actinopteri; order Cypriniformes; family Cyprinidae; genus Sinocyclocheilus; species Sinocyclocheilus anophthalmus. Next base: position 118,273 of record JADLZN010000683.1, on the reverse strand, counting down.
TTTTGTTGTTTGTGTGTTAGAGTGGGGAACATGCTGTTTTCAGTAGAGACTCAGACCACAGATGAGAGGACGCAGCAGTATCAGTCAGAAATTGAAGCACTCTATAAAGATCTCACTGCCAAAGGCAAAACACTGATGCTCTCCACTGAACTCGGGGTAAGATTAGCATCTGTCTGTCTCTGCTGAACATCGATTTCACAATCTCTTCTGTCTCCTGCTGAACCTGTAGTGTGACTGCTGGCGTGTGTTCATTAGTCATGTCTCTTGAAGCAAATAAATTCAGCGTCACGTAAACGGTTCTGGAATCTGCACCTGTCTGACCTGTTACACAGAGAATCATGGGAGATCTGTGACCTGTGTGTCTCGTCTCTCACACACGCACACATGGAGAGACCCACATACACTATTACACCCAGATGTCTTTGCCTGTATCTTTATATTACTGCACAGAGCAGCACACAGCATTTGAATTTCATAAGCAAAAACTAAGGCTTAGTGCCTTCATTTAGTGTGATTAATTAATCTGTACATAGTTTCCATAAAACATAATCCACTATTTTGCACACTTATTTTAATAAATGTGCTTGGTAAATCTTTCTGCACTCATTGCACTGTAAGTTGCTGTGGATAAAAGCATCTGCCAAATGCATAAATTACATATATAAACATAAAATATAAAGTTAACCTGCTGATTTTTTTGCTGTCATTATTACCACCGTCAAATCCTTATGAATATTTTGAACCATCGGTCCTCCAATTTAATAACTATAGAACACAGACCACAGTCAGAGAGTGACAAAGCAAGAAGAAAAATAAATAACACACATTTTTTTTTGCCTTTCTCTCTCTCTGTCTTTGTAGGACGCAGATGCTGTGTGTAATTTAATTCTTTCTCTGGTGTATTACTTCTGTAACCTCATGCCACTCTCCAGAGGCTCCAGGTAAGAAAACAAAAAAATCATAAATAGGTGGTTGCTAGGGTTTTAGGAAGTTGAATTAATACTTTATGCATAATCAGTAAAAATGGCATTAAAAAGGGTAATTGCTTTTATTAGTTTAGCAAAGTTTATTTCTTTAATTCATGTCATCAGCTGTTAATATTGAAAGGTATATTTTTAAACAGATTAAAATAGAATGAGAAACATTATTGCATGTTTAGAAATATTATTTAAAATCCCGGTTTTACATTAAAGGGATAGTTCACCCAAAAATGAAAATTCTGTCATTAATTACTCAACCTCATATCGTTCCAAACCCATAAGACCTTTGTTCATCTTCGGAACACAATTAAGATATTTGATGGAATCTGAGAGCTCCCATAGACAGCAAGGATACTACCACAATCAAGGTACAGAAACATAGCAAGGACATCAGAAAAACGGTCCATGTGACATCAGTGGTTCAACCTTAATTTTACGACGCTACGAAAATACTTTTTGTGCGCAAAGAAAACAAAAATAACAACTTTATTCAACAATTCGTCTCCTCCGCATCACCCTGGTGCCATTTTGACAGTGTAAAGAAATACTCTTTGAGAGAAGCAGTCAATCAGTGGAAATTAAAAGCAGATCAAAAGTGTATTTATTTCTTGTCTCAGTGTTTAGCCAGTTGTTGCTAGGAAATGCTTGTTTTGTTTACTGTGTTGAGACGTGCTGAAGTTGCGTTTGGTCTCGTAATCTATCGCATACCTTGTCAGTATAGTGCGCTTGCTTAGCCCTTTGTTGTGATAAACAGTAAAGTGTGTTCAGCTGAATTCAATTTCCGTTTTGTCAAAAGGGTATAAAAAAGGTTAGTACACCGCGGCAGCCCTCGTGTGAAGCCCTCCGAGTGTATAGACCGAAGAGTGTATAGACCATCGACTCCACCAGGGAGGGAAACGGGCAAGGGACATAGTATCACTTTTGATTAATACGGTGACCGAGAAGTGCAAAACAAAACAATTCAGAAAACACAACAACAATACAGAAAACATTATAACAAGACAGAAAACACAAAGACAAATCCGAAAACAAAATAACAAATCAGAAAACATTATAACAAGTCAGAAAACACAATGACAAATTCGAAAACAAAGTAACAAGTCAGAAAACACAACGACAAATCAGACAAACCGGAAGAGGTAGGTATAGTTTGAGACAGCGCCATTGGTTTGGGATTACTCACCGCTGACTGGACGAGACCTCTGTCAATCAACGTATACAGGAAGAACCAGCCAAATAACAGCAGAGTCGTGGTAGAAAGTTCGGAGATGTATTAAAGTAGCTCAGTTTAAATATATTGTATGAATTGCCCTTACTATGGAATAAAAAAATACGGGGTGTCTATTTACATTACATACATTACACGACTCTGCTATGTGTTTCATATCCTCCTATTATTACCACTCGCAAACAACGCATCACACAATATAGGCAGCGCACTCCTACTAACCTGAGCGCCTGGCTATTGTCTGCTAATACTCTGGAATTGTCAGTCTGCAGTAAACAAATCAGATTTCATTACATCTATTACTATTCATTCAAGACTAAACCTCATGGGCCTGACAGAGACGTGGATCAAACCAGAGGACAATGCTACTCCTGCAGCACTCCAATAATTTCTCATTTTCCCACTCCCCCCGTCTAACTGGAAGAGGTGGAGTTACTGGCATGCTTATCTCTAATGATTGGAAATGTATTCCTTTACCTTCTCTGGGTATTAACAGCTCCTTTGAATCACATTCAGTCACTATTATCCACCCTCTTAAAGTCCATTTTATAGTTGTTTATCGACCCCCAGGACAACTAGGTAACTTCGTGGAAGAATTAGATGTGCTGCTCACACCTTCCTGAGGATCTTTTTTTTTTTTTTTTTTTTTTTTTTGGTACTCCCCTGTTCATGCTGGAGACTTCAACAGCACAAGAAAAACCTCAGGCTGCAGACTGCTACACTCTGCTTGCCTCTTTTGATCTCAAGCGAGTATTAACTACGGCTACTCACAAATCAGGCAACCAACTGGACCTTATTTACACACGACACTGCTCCACTGATCATGTACTGGTTACTCCACTGAACACCTCGGATCACTTCCTCCTCACTCTTAACCTCAACATGGTTCCTGACACAACACATACCCTTACACATGTCACTTTTTGACGTAACCTACACTCACTCTCACCCTACCGGCTATCTGCTATGGTTTCATCTTCACTTCCTCCCCCTAAACAGTTAACATCTCTTGATGCTAACAGTGCTACTGATACTTTCTGCTCCACTCATACGTCTTGTTTAGACACTGTCTGCCCCTTGTCTTCCAGGCCAGCCCGTACCACCCCTTCTGCCCCTTGGCTATCTGATGTTCTCCGCGAACATCGTTCTAAGCTCAGGGCTGCTGAAAGGGTGTGGCGAAAATAAAACAATCCTACTAACCTTAATATGTATCAGTCACACCTCTCTTCCTTCTCTGCAAATGTCTCCACTGCTAAAAGGACATACTATCACAACAAAATTAACAATTCGTCTAACTCTCGCATGCTCTTTAAAATATTTTCCTCCCTCCTTTGTCCTCCTCATCCCCCTCCTTCTTCATCAACTCTAACAGCTGACTACTTTGCCACGTTCTTCATTAATAAAGTAAAAACCATCAGTGCACAATTTTCCACACCACAATCTGTCAAGCACATCTTACCAGCAAACATACACTCGTTCACATCCTTCTCTTCACTCTCTGAGGCAGAAGTCTCCAAACTCATCCTTTCTAATCATCCTCCTACTAGTCCGCTTGATCCTATTACGTCTCATCTTCTTCTAGCCATTTTTCATACAGTTGTACCTGCACTCACTCACATCATTAACACATCCCTTCACACTGGTGTTTTTCCCTCAGGATTTAGACAGGCTCGTATATCCCCACTACTTAAGAAACCCACCCATAACCCACCTCTTTTAGAGAACTACAGACTGGTTTCCCTTCTTCATTTCATTGCAAAAACACTTGAACAAACTGTGTTCAACCAAGTCTCTGCCTTTCTCACACAGAACAACCTCCTCGACAGCAACCAGTCTGGTTTCAGAAGTGGACATTCAACGGAGACTGCCTTGCTCTCATTTGTTGAAGCTCTAAGACTGGCAAGAGCGGCTTCCTAATCTTCTATACTTATCTTGCTGGATTTGTCCGCTGCTTTTGACACGGTTAACACCAGATCCTCCTGTCAACCCTATTAGCAAAGGACATCTCAGGAACAGTGGTTTGAGTCTTATCTCTCAGATAGGTCCTTCAAGATATCTTGGAGAGGTGAGGTGTCCAAGTCACAACATCTAACTACTGGGGTGCCTCAGGGCTCAGTTCTTGGACCACTTCTCTTCTCTGTCTACATGGCATCACTAGGTTCTGTCATTCAGAAACATGGCTTTTCATATCACTGCTATGCTGATGACACTCAACTCTACCTCTCATTCCATCCTGATGATCTGACGATAGCTGCTCGCATCTCAGCATGTCTAACAGACATTTCTTGCTGGATGAAGGACCATCACCTTCAACTCAACCTTGCCAAGACAGAACTGCTTGTGGTTCCATCAAACCAATTGTTTCATCACATTTCACCATCCAGTTAGGCACATCAACCATAACTCCTTCAAAAACAGCCAGAAACCTTGGAGTTATGATTGATGATCAGCTGACTTTCTCAGACCACATTGCTAAAAGTGCCTGGTCCTGCAGATTTGCTTTATTCAACAAAGATATCAGGCCCTTTCTTTCGGAACATGCTTCACAACTTCTTGTTCAAGCTCTTGTTCTGTCAAGGCTAGACTATTGCAATGCTCTCTTGGCAGGTCTTCCAACCACTTCTATCAAACCTCTACAATTAATCCAGAACGCAGCAGCAAGATTAATTTTTAATGAGCCAAAAAGAATGCATGTCACACCTCTGTTTATCAATTTGCACTGGCTACCAATAGCTGCTCGCATAAAATTCAAGGCATTAATGTTTGCCTACAAAATCACCACTGGCTCTGCAGCCATTTACCTAAATCCATTACTTCAGACTTATGTGCCTCTAGAAGCTTGCGTTCTGCAAGTGAACGGCGCTTTATTGTGCAATCCCAAAGAGACACAAAATCACTTTCACAGACTTTTAAATTAAATGTTCCCTCCTGGTGGAATGACCTGCCCAACTCAATCCGAGCAGCTGAGTCCTTAGCCATCTTCAAGAAACGACTAAAAACACATCTGTTCCATCTTTATTTGACCCTCTAACTCTAGCGCTCTCTATTCTAATTATATTCTTAAAAAAAAAAAAAAAAAAAAACTAGCTTTTCTAATCTTTTTGTATTCTATCTGTTTTCTTTTTATTTATTATATAATTTAAAAACACGTGACTACGTTAAACGTTAAGCTGAGACTTGTTATAGCACGTGTATATCATTGCTCTTATGATTTTGATTGCTTCCATGTCCTCATTTGTAAGTCGCTTTGGAAAAAAAAGCGTCTGCTAAAGTCACTGAAAGGTAAGTAATTAAATTTGGAGATTATCACATAAGTATGCAACGATCTACGCGAATACCGTTTATGTAGTTACGTTTTGATTTGAATGTAAAAACGTATCGGCGTAATATGTTGCATCGTTGTTACGTATGTGTAATCTCCCAAATGCGCGCTATAGGGTACGCGGAGGAGACGAATTGTTGAATAAAGTCGTTGTTTTTGTTTTCTTTGCATACAAAAAGTATTTTCAAAGCTTCGTAAAATTACGGTTGAACCATGATGTCACATGGATTATTTTAACAAACTCCTTTCTACGTTTCTGAGCCTTGATCGTGTAAGGACACTTGCTGTCTATGGGAGGGTCAGAGAGCTCTCAGAATTAATCAAAAATATCTTAAATTGTGTTCAAAGATGAACGAAGGTCTTACAGGTCTGGAAAGACACGAGGGTGAGTAATTAATGACAAAATTTCATTTTGGGTGAACTACCCCTTTAAGTGGAAAGTTTCATATTATTCAGAACCATATTATTCATTTAAAGGACAGTTAATTGGTTATTGGCCTTTCCCACCTTAGTTATTAGTATCTGTAAAATCTACTGTCGTTGATCTTTCATTTTAAAAATACTAATTAAACAAGTATTTCAAAATGCATGAATTTATAATTTGGTTGTTTTGAACTGAAAGCGAATTCAATAATTGCACATTTGTCTTTTTTAACACTCCTATTAAGATTTACGCATATTAATAGTCAGTTTCTTGAACATACGGATTAAGCAACATTAAGTTTTCAGTGACGGCAGATTTTTTTTATTAAACCGTGTTTAATTTGTGTTTCTTGAGCTTTTTTAAATCGCTGTTATTCTTTCAGTGTTGTGGCATACTCTGTGGTCATGGGAGCTCTGATGGCCAGCGGTAAAGAGGTGCTGGGCCGAATCCCATCTGGAAAGGTAACGACATTAATGATTTAACGAGACACATGACACTTTATAAGTGTCTATTGTAATACTTTACTCTTTCTGGTTTGTCTACCAGCTGTTTGATTTCGAGGCCATGACTACAGTCAGCCCTGATCGCTTCAGCAAGACCGTCAAGAGTTGGATGAACTTAAAGAGGTACAACTTTAATGTTTTGAGTCCTAGGCAAGCATCCCATGAATGCTCATATTCGAAAACCACTAACACTTTCTTCTTTATCTCTCTGTAACTAGTTTGCCGAGTTGGTACCAGAACCTTCCATCGGTTTCAGAGACGTTCCAGTTAACGAGGACCATGATTGAAGTTCTTAACACAGACTCGTCTTCGCACTGTCCCAAGAAATCCTGAACTTGAAATACCATCAATATATTCAAAACACAAAGGGCCGTCTCTACTCGGGGCATCTTTGCTCACAGTCCTCACTTTTACATGGTTTTTACATATCGAATATCAGAACAAATTCTCTTTGATTTTAGCTTTTATATTTCCACAAATATGGAGAATTGACTCTTTATTTAAATTTTAAATTAAATATATAAATTTGGGTTGCCCTTTATTATGTCACTAAAGTTCAGCAATTGCAAGCATAATCTGAGTTGGGAAAAAAACTGCGGAATATAATTGAAAATCTTTATTAAGTTATTATTCATCAGTTGCTTTTCACGGACCTTTTTGGTTTTAGAATCAAATCGGTGACTTGTTGCGGAGATGTCCTTTGAAGAGTTTATTAAGCAGTATTCTTCAGCTCTGAGTTCCTTTCTGAATACTTGAACACAGTGGGGAAATATGTTTGCAAATGTTTTTGTTTGTTTGAAAGAGAAGTTGTTAATATTGCCATGTTCACTGTCCACACTGGCTTCTTTATCATTTTTGTTGTCTCTATTTAATGGCTCAACTGAATATTGTGCGCTCAGATTCTGGAGGTGTTCATGAGACCTTAAACACTGGGAACAGTTGTGCCTCAATCTATAGTTGAATTAAAGCAAAAAAAAAGTCTTATTTCGTAAATCTTACACATCTTTGATTTTATTTGATCTTCGTAAGGGTCCATTTTAAGTAGATTTTCAGTTTTCTTCTTCATGTCATGGTTGGTGCTTTTTGGCAAAAGATTTATTTCCTTAATTTTCCTGTGAAAAATAATTAAGAAAAACTGTGGCGATTTTCCATGAGGGAAAATAAAGGCGAGTTCTTTAACGCACAAAAAACTTGAAAGTGGAAAATCAATAAAAGCAGTTGAATGAAACCACTGTTGTTGTATTTTAATCCCCTTTTGATCTCCTTTTTTGTGTACCAAAAATAAAAAATATAGAAATGTATTTATTTGTTTATATATTTTCACTTTACTCTATTTACTGAACAGCATAGACAAGCCGGCTTGTAGTATGCAGTACTTCAGTGAGCCACTAGATGACGTCCCGTTCAATTCCATTTCTATTGAAGTTTCTAACTCATTATTCAGAAGTGAATTATTATTGCCCAAACGTGCTGCTGCGGAAAAAGCTGAGGTGATGACACGTGGTGCCTGTTACTTTTCTCAGCGCATTTGAGGCTTAACCAATCACCGTTTAGTTTCCCTAATCGCCAGCTCATCTGGTCTGCTGATGACAGGTGATCAGTGCAGTGTGAGTAACTCACTGTAAACTCAGCGGTCAGCATGGCTACTGAAGTGGGCCAAAACACTCATAGAGGCTTTGAAAGAACTGATAGGATTTGGTACAAAATCTTTAGAATATGTAGAAAAGGACGTCGCCAAAGGTATCCTAAACAATCTGAGATTTTACCTCTTATTGGTGTGCTATGTATTTATGTATCCGAGTGTATGAAACATGTTTCTGTTTTGCATTTACTGCTTTTGTTTAGATGGTTCTTTGCAGGAAATTGTCGATAAGAAAATTCGTCCTTTATTTGGTCTGATGTCAGCTGGTGCCAAGTTCTTTAACAGGTGTGTATATTTATCTTTAAAGGGGTAGTTCACCCAAAAAATGAAAATGAAAATTCTGTCCTTAATTACTCGCCCTCATGTCGTTTCAAACCCGTAAGATCTTCGTTCATCTTCGGAACACAAATTAAGATATTTTGTATGAATTCTGAGAGCTCTCTGACCATGCATAGACAGCAACATTACTGAAATGTTCCCAGGTCCAGAAACTTGGCAAAGGACATCAGTAAAATAATCCATGTGACATCAGGGGTTCAACCATAATTTTATGAAGCTACAAGAATACGTTTTGTGCGCAAAAGAACGCACAATACGACTTTATTCAACAATTCGTCTCCACCCTGTAGTGCCATTTTGAACAGCATACGCTGTTTACGTCTAGCGGATACTCTCCAAAATGGCGCTACAGGGTGATGCGGAGGAGAGCAGTAATTGGGCCTTAAAAGTTAGGCCCGACAGAATTCGGTACCGAGCCCGACAAGTACATTTTGATTGACAGCCTTTTAAAAGCCACATTATTCAAATGTGCGCACGCACACAGCTCTTTTGCCTATTGTCAAGAATGAGTCATTTATACATGTTTAACATAATTTATTCATGACTAATGTAGGCTATAGGCCACTTGGAAGTTGGAACAAAGAAATTAAATATGTCCTCTGTAACATCGTAACATCTCAGCACTCTAAATAGACCTAGGCATACACTTAGCCTATAAATAGGCCAACGCGATGAGTCTTTCTTAACAAATTAAATTAAGATGGGTATTTGGCAATAACGAAATTAAGATAAAGGCTCCGCGGGATTTTGAAATTTAATAAAATAATAATGCCAACATTAGCCTATATACTCTGTTTACATTATGCATTTAAGACTCAATTAATATAGTTATAATTTTAAAAACCTTTACTCACCAAGATTAGGCTACATGTTTTTGTGGAGGAAAATGATTGAATCCACTGTAGATGGCTTCAGCGCGGTCCTGCGCTCACTGATGGTGTGTCCAGCAGCACTGAACACCCTTTCACTGCTGCTGCTACTGGCCGGGATGCATAGTACTGATCTGGCTAATGTTGCAAGTTTTGGGTAGGATGGTTTGTTGATCTTCCACCAGCCAAAAACATCCATTTAATTTTCCATGACAGCCGTTTCAATGTAGCGAGTGACCTTGTCATCTTTCCAGTCAGCTTGCTGTACATTTTCCTCCTCAGCATCCATTTACGCATCTTTCTCGCGCTAATCGAAACGCATCACATGACCGCTCATTTACTGCGCAAGCCCGAGCCCGTGTAAACTTATATAAATTAAGCCCGAACCCGGCAAAGATCGTCAGCTCTAATGTGGAGGAGACCAATTGTTGAATAAAGTTTTTTTTCTGTACAAAAAGTATTCTCGTAGCTTCGTATAATTGTGGATGAACCACTGATGTCACATGGTTATTTTACCGATCTCCTTGCTACGTCTCTGGACTCGGGAACATTTCAGTTGCCTTGCTGTCTATGCAGGGTCAGACAGCTCTCAGATCCATCAAAAACATCTTAATTTGTGTTCAGAAGATGAACAAAGGTCTTATAGGTTTGAACCACATGAGGGAGGTCATTTTTTGGGTGAACTACCCCTTTAAACATTGCCATGGTGCATATTTGAATAATTTTGTTGTACTACAAAATGATAAACATTCCATGATATGGATATGTTTTCTTTCAGTCTGGGTGTGAAAAACCAAAAGGAAGCATAACATTTATGGGAACAGTTTATTTCAGTGAGTATGGAACTATTCTTTGGAATAGTTGATTGAAGTTGGTTGTGGCATGCAATGGTCTAATATTTTGCATAATAAACTGTTTGAATGATGTCGTACCAGGCAAAAAAATAAATTTTTTAGTTGGTAAGTAGCAATGTAATAAACAGTCACATATGTAAATAATGTATAGTCAGTTGGTAATTATTAAAAAAAATTATAAAAATCCAAATTTTTGCCTGTATTTTATCCATAACATACTGAATACCAAATGTGATGTTAGTATATTGATGATAATACTGTTATTTGATTCCCAATTTAACAGAAACACTGATGTTCGAGATAATGTTGAAGGCTTACTACATCTGGAAGTAAGCAATATCATTTTTAAAAATTTTCATGTGACTGCTATGAAGCCCCTAACAGGACATGAGCATGGTATTTAAAAAAAAAAAAATCGATGAGAGAAAATTTTATTACAGTCCTTTTCATTCTCTCACAAAATTCTTTTGCATTCCCACAAGAAACTTATCAATTCTTTAATGGAAATAATATGAGTTGGGACTTGGGAAGAAAAACTGTATTTCAGTGCTTTTGCGAGAGAATGGAAAGTTTCTTGGGAGGAACGCAAAACAATTAAATTATATTTTTTCCTCTTATCTCATATTTTTTTCAATCACCATGTCCCCTTAGGGGCTTCACAGATTGCTTGTTTTCAAATATGTTTTTATGTTAGTAGGTAATATATGAAGTGTGTTTGAGTAGTTTAGTGTGCTGAATGGAGGTTTGTTTGATTGACAGGCGGAGTGGGATAGTTTTTTTGAGACGTCTGGATGTTCAGATGCAAATGAGCGACACAGTTCTTTCCCAGTGTCCTGCAGTCCAGACGCTCAGCTCAGATACACGGTTTATACACGTTCAGACTAAAGAGTGAGACGAACACATAATATCCTTACTATCCACATTCACTGGAAGCCACAATCCAGAACTGCTGACAGAGTATGTCTATTGAAACAAAATGAAGGCCTGCAGTTGCAACAGTTTATCACTCTACATTATGACTGTGATTACATCAGTGTCTCACTTATCGCATTATACCGTATATTCAAAGTCTATAAGATGTTTTTAAATGTTTAGAGGTTTACAGTTGTTTTGCCGGTTTTGGATAGTAGCTTAAAATCAGTTTCTAGCATGTCGTGCTTTGTGAGAGTGATTGTTTTGTTACCTGGTTGAAATTTAACCATGCATTTTTTTTTGGTAATGGACAACCCAGTAATAAAACTTATCTCTATATACAGTTAATGTTCATTGTTTTGTAAATTGAAATTCCAGTTAAGTTTTTGAATGAGGCAACAAATTGAAATTTAGAAGGAATACTATTACAGGGTATTTAATGCAATGTTTCTAGAAATTTTGAAAATAATATAATGTATGTATGTTTATTTGAATTGCACTAAATTCCTCTTCTTGTAATTCCAATTCAAATTCAATGTAATATCCTGTGAATTGTGGCTATTTCAGTTCAAATTCCAGCTCACAAGTTGATATGGCATGTGTGAACTGCAGCGTACATTGTGGTTGTCCTGTGCTCCTGTAGGAATGTGTCTCTGGGTCAGTACTTGGGGAAGGGAGAGAATCTCCTCCTTGTGTTGCTCAGGCATTTTGGAAGACAGCCATGACGAGACCACCTGACTGAGCTGAAGAACAGCAAGGTAAGACAACCTGCCATTAAAGGAGATGAAAACTAAAGTCAGAGCAGACCTCAGCCATTTCTGATTCTGGACAGTTGCTTGGAAAATATCTTTCGAAAAGTTGTTGACTTGGCAAGGCTAAATGTTGTGCTGCTTTTTTGTAGCAAATGTTCCAAAGTCAGCATCGCTGTGCTCTTTGAATCATCAACACTTTCTGTTTCTGCCTCTTTCTCATACAGAAGCTTCTGGATGACAGGCTGTGAATTTGACATGCTGTTGGATGCAGAGAGAGCGGTGAGGACTATCGACTATGCAAAAACATAATTAGCCCTGCTTTGCTTAGTCCTAAGGTTATGGAAGCTTGTTTCAGCTACTGAATAGTAGTTTACATCTCACAATTCCGACTTTTTCTTTTAGAATCGTATGATATAAACTTGCAATTGCATGTTTTTTTCTCAAAACTGCGAGTTTATATCTCATAATTCTAACTTTTTCACATGCAATTGCAAGTTATAAAGTCAGAATTCTGAGGATACAGTGGTACGGAAAGGTATCAGGGACCCCTAATTTTCACTCTTTGTTTATTGCAGCACATTGCTAAAATCAGTTAAAGTTTCATTTTTTTACCTTCATTAAATGTACACACAGCCACCCCATATTGACAGAAAAACACAGATTTGTTTACATTTTTGCAGATTTATTAATAAAGAAAAACTTAAATATCACATGGTCTTAAGTATTCAGACCCTTTCTTTGCTCAGTATTTAGTAGAAGCACATTTTGATCTAATACAGCCATGAGTTTTTTTTTGGGAAAGATGCAACAAGTTTTTCAAACCTGGATTTGGTGATCCTCTGCCATTCCTCCTTGCATATCCTCTCCAGTTCTGTCAGGTTGGAATGATAAACGTTGGTGGACAGCCATTTTTAGGCCTCTCCAGAGATGCTCAATTGGGTTTAAGGGTCAGGGCTCTGGCAGGGCCATTTCAACGAACAGTCACAGAGTTGTGTGTTGAAGCCCACTCCTTAGTATTTAGCTGTGGTGCTCTAGGGTCATTGTCTTGTTGGAAGGTAAAAATTCGGCCCAGTCTGAGGTCCTGAGCACTCTGGAGAAGGTTTTCGTCTAGGATATCCCTGTACTTAGCCGCATTAATTTTTCCCTCGATTGCAACCAGTCGTCCTTGTCCCTGCAGCTGAAAAACACCTCCATAGCATGATGCTGCCACCACCATGCTTGACTGTTGGGACTGTATTGGACAGGTGAATAGCAGTGCTTGGTTTTCTCCACACATACTGCTTAGAGTTAAGGCCAAAAAGTTCTGTCTTGGTTTCATCAGACCAGAGAATCTTATTTCTTACCATTTTGGAGTCCTTCAGGTGTTTTTTTAGCCTTGCACTGAGGAGAGGCTTCCGTAGTCTTTTTTGGAACCTTGGACCCAGATTCTGTGCCTTGCCACAAATTCTGTCTCTGAGCGCTTTCAGGGCCAGAGTTTCCTTTGACCTAATGATTTTATCATTGCTGACATGCACTTGTGAGCTGTAAGGTCTTATATAGACGGGTGTGTGTGGCTTTCCTAATCAAGTCCATCAGTATAATCAAACACAGCTGGACAAAAATGAAGGTGTAGAACCATCTCAAAGATGATCAGAAGAAATGGACAGCACCAGAATTAAATATATGAGTGTCACAGCAAAGGGTCTGAAATACTTAGGACCATGTGATATTTCATTTTTTCTTTTTTAATAAATCTTCAAAAATTTCAACAATTCTGTGTTTTCTGTCAATATGGGGTGCTCTGTGTACATTAATGAGGGAGAAAAAAAAAAAAAAAAAAAATGAAAACTGAAAATGAATTTAGCAATGGCTGCAATTATAACAAAGAGGGTTGAAAACATTTTTAAAGGGGTATGAATACTTTACGTTAACCCACTGTATATAAAACTTACATTAAGGAAAAATTTCGGGGACCGTCCTTCTTTTTCTCCAGAATGGACTTGCAAAAATTGCAAAAATTCTGAAAAAAAGTTCGAATGCCGAGAAAAAAGTTTTTTAAAAAGAGTTTTAAATGGAAATTTCTGACTTGTTCACATGCAATGGCAAGTTATAGAGTCAGGAATTCTGAGTATATCAAATTTTACAATTTAAAAAATAGACCGGCTTTTCCTCAGAATTGTACTTGACAAAAAATTGCAAATTATGAAAAAAATTTTCAGAATGTGAGGGAGGGCAAAGTTTTTTAAAAAAAGAGTTTTAAATGGCAATTTGACTTTCACATGCAATTGCAATTTATTAAAGTCAGGAATTCTGAGGATAGATACATTGCATTTTTTTACGCGAAAAATAGACCGTCTTTTTCTCAGAATTGAACTTGCAAAAATAGAAAATTGCGAAAAAATGTCAGAACTGCGAGAAAAGTTTAAAAAGAGTTTAAATGGCAATTCTGACTTTATTTTTGTTTCCCCTTCGCCAAATTTGGCGCTTTTTTATAATAAGAAATTAGTCAGAATTGTGGAGTTATATCTTGCAGTTATGACTGTATAACTCACAATTACGAGTTTACATCTCTCAATTTTGAGAAAAAAGTCAGAATTGCAAGTTTATATTATGCAATTCTGAGAAGAAAGTCAGAATTGTGAAATAAGAAGTCGCATTAACTCTTAATTTTACTTTATTTGTTTATTTTTTTCATTCATTGGCAGAAATGGTCTTCCATATAAGGTCATTAATGTTAATGGCTTAAAAAAATATTCTCTTATTAAGCATTTAAGACATTTTTCCTCAGTATAAAATATAAATGTAATTATCTTGCTGGTATGTCTTATTTTGTTCATAATTGTCTGAATTATGTTGCAATCGAGCCCCACATGACATGCAATCAATCAATCAATCAGTCAAAAAATTATTAATAACCACAATTTTTTATTTTTTTCCACAAATAACTAAAATGAGGGAACAAATAAATAAGTCAAATTAATAAGACTCCATATACTTGACCGTGACAGTAGTTTAATACTGATCATATGTGTAGATGTGGTCTGTTTATGACGGGTCACAGGTGTATCAAGTGTTCGGTCTGGGTTCATCTGTCAGCAAGGTGATGAAGTTTAAGTTAATGCTCCACTACTCTGAAATTCTGGTGATGAACCGACAGTTACCTGATGTGCCACCTCAGTTCCTCGATGATCTCTTTCAGGTGACACTCCATTATCCTTATTCCAAATATCACACACAGAACAAAGGAATAAAACTCTGACTTGGGAAATGAGTTGCATTTATTTCCATGAGTTTGTTATTACCCAGATTTTCTGGCATAAGTGCAGTAAAAAGAAGAATGTCAGACTGCATATAGGGCCAGTTACACAATGATAGCATCATAAATTTCACTTCTTCAGCTCAGATCACACAACAAAGCTGTATTTTGCAGGCTTGTTCTAGTTATGCAGTAGAATTGAGACATATTAATGTATCTTTCCACAAATAGGATATACTTTGTTGTCCGATTTTGGCCCAAAGGTGTTTACCTTCTCACCTGTGTCAAATAAATATTAAATTCATTGTTTTAAAAAGCTGTTTTTAATTATTAAATCTTAACTAACAAAAAAATAAGTGTCCTACTGCCTGCTACTGTATGATTTTACCCTGTTAAAAAATTGTCTTAAATCTTTAAAATTGTGACACCTAAGAAATAACATCATTTGAACCCAGCATGGCCAAGACAAGTAGCTAGGTAAATAATTCTGATATAGTTTCTTTACATTTTGTCTATTTAACATTTATTGCCAGAAAATGCATTCACATAAATCAGGGCTTAAACTGCATTTAGATTAAAAAAAACAAAAAAAAACATTATGATCTAAGCTGCATTTAGATAATGCATTTCAAAGGTTGCAGAAATTATAAAGCTCGTGTACAATCAATAGAAAGAAAAAACAGCTGATATAGTACTTCGTTGAATGACGATTTGTTGAATGAGGAGAAAAATGGTTTTAAGAGATTCATGCTATTTGTGGAATGTGCCAAATCCATAAAAACAAACTCCAAACATTGCATAATACTCAGTGATAGAATAAACATTTGTCTCCCTGCAGTCTAGGACTCTTAAAAATGGATTAAAAGCCCTCTCCCTCTGCCTCTGTCTCTCTCAGATGGGTGGCGATTTTGTTCTGGACCAGGGTGGTAAAGTGATATTTTCCTACCGGTGTAAAAGCCCTGTGGACAGACCATCAGTTCCACAGATTCTGGCTGCCGTCGCTGCTCATTCATAGCATTCCGGAGAAGTCCTGGAGAAAAAGGTCTTTGATGTTTTGTCTTTCTAGTATGTTAAACTGCTTGACTTGCTTCCTTGCCATCCTGATAAGAAGTTCCAGTTCCTGAAAAGTAATACTCGTTCATGTTTGTGCCAGACTTAGAATTTATTCTTCCATTTAGAATGATGGCCAAAATAATGCTCCAGGACCTCAGTTTGGCATGGAGGAGGTCTGTTAATTTCCAGTGCAAATTTTGGCCTGAGTGGGTGATTTTACTTCTCTGTAAAATATAAAAATGGGAAGCTACTGTATTACTATGAGACTCGTACTTAAGGGAACACGAAACAAATATCATTTCAGGGTATTTAGGACATTAACTCCATTAGTCTATAGTAAATAGTATGTGTAAAGACAATGTCACTGACTTTAGGCCTTTAATGTGTTGCTATAGGTTGGCTCCACAGATAGACAGCTCCCCGGAGGTTGTATGGATGAAGATCTGACTCAAACTCATGCACTTATGAAGAGTCATTTCTGATGGGCATTTACACCCTCTGGTCATCTGTTGAGTTATAGTAGCACTAGTCTCGCGTAGCCAGACCTTCAGACTGACGGCTGAAGGTCTGGAATCCATGGCAGCTTTCATTGGCCAAAGCCCGCCCATGAGGCCGTTTGACCGACTTGCCAAACAACCAATCACAGTTTGTTTCGTTCAGCGTCACGTTTCGGGGCGTGGAAATGTCGCCACAATAACAGACCGGTGTGTAAAACTCTCAGACGTATTTTAAAGATTCTATGCCGTGAACTTTAAATATTTCACATACTTTTGAAACTCCGGCGTTTAGTTGATCCTGATAAGCGCCCCTTCTTTCGTGAGGGGGTTTGGCGTCACGGCATCTTTGTTTCCAGACGGAACGTTAAAGAACGCGCCACGCACGTCTCCCGGAAATCCTGTAGCATTCAACCAATCCGATGACGACTTCGACACTCCTGAAGTGTTTCCACTTTTGTGTCCCATATGCATCAGACGTTTAGCCAACGGTCCGTGGGCGTGAACTATAGTAGCACAGACCTGTCTGACCTCTATATCACACATCAGTCTTGATTAGATGAAATGAGATTATTAAATAAAAAAATTTTTTACATACGTTTTACAATTATTCAAGACATATGAAATGAAATAATCTATTAAGCTGTTTAACTATTTGCTGTGAATGGTAAATGTTTAGAAAAAATTTTATAAAATGATTATAGATTTTAATTTCTTTGATTATTGAAATCAACACTGAATAAAGAGCTGAATGTTGGCCAGAATGAGACTGGACTTTTGTCCACCATTCAGCATAGCTCAAGAGTTTTATTTCACTTTAAACCTGCTTCAATAGTTGCCAAGTGAAACAAATTCAGCTTTGAAAACAAATACAGGGTTGAAACAACAAGCCATAATTCTAAAGAATTTTAGAACAATAAAGAACAAAAAGAAAACACATTTCTGTTACAGTTTTGAACACACGTCTAAAACAGCACTAATTTAATACCAGAACCAGGGCAAATGCAGACCACCCTTGGAATAATACAAACATTAAACATCAAAAAGATTACATAATTTATTATATTTCAGTACGTTTTCATTTGTCCATGATCTTCAAACCTTTGTTATTACAAATGTTTCCAGTACTGGCTTTAAGATCCCATGAATATTGGAGTTTTGTGGCATTTATTAGCTTTAAAGCCATCTACAGTATAGGATGTTGTATTTTTTGTAAAGTTTGTTCACTTTTAGCAGATATACGCTTTTTAAAATATACAGTATTTCTCTTCTCTACGCCCTACAATATACGATCCAGAGGAGAATCCTATCCCCCTTCCTCAAAGCCAGTTTAAATGTGCTATCTTGAGCTAGGAGACGAACTAATTTGCTTGCTAACTGAAAATACTAAGAAAGAGACATTTTTAATTTGACCATTTTTAGCTTCAGTAATATAACATGATACATGTATGTAATATGTAATTCAAAAGGCATTAACATTTTCATGAATACAGGGTAAAAATATTTATAGTGCATGTAATAATGCGCCTATATAATAGCACATAAAATTTGTCTCAACCAATGGAATTGCTTTGGGATTTAAGGGGGACAGGAAGTTAAAGGATTAGTTCACTTCCAGAATAAAAATGTCCTGATAATTTACTCACCCCCATGTCATCCAAGATGTTCATGTCAACTTCACGCATTACGTAGTCACGTTAGAAAGATCACGCATGAAGTAGGCGGAAGTACCGACCCAGTGTTTATAAAGTGAACGTACAAAGACTAAATCAAACACCTTTTACAAAAAAAAGGTAAAACAACGATGTTGGACGATTTCGGAGTTGGAGGAGAAAATTTTGATGGAGTTCGGTACTACTTCGATACTGCCCACGTCACACATAATCTTTTCAACGTAGCTACGTAATTCTTTGTGGACGCACATTGCAGAGCTAATGCAAGATGAGCATTTGTGGTTAAAAAGTATATCCATTTTAATTTTTTTATTGTTTGTTTTGCTAGATAAGCGCTTCGATTGTTTCGCTAGATGAGACCATTATTACTCGACTGGGATCATGTAGAGCAGTGGTTCTCAAACTTTTTACAGCGGCGTACCCCCTCTCTTCCACTTAGACCGCAGTCACACATTTTCTATTAAAGGACAATATTTGCCCCTTAAATTGATTTACAGGTGCATTTTTTACCTTTATAGAGGCAAATATTTTCTATCCTTATTAATTGTATGTCATGTTTTATGTCATATTCGTAACATTCCATTAAGTGTATTATTAATTAAGTGCAAATCAAAGTGATATTGTAGATATAAAAATAAAACCAGTAGGTGGCGGCAAGTCGCTGTCTTAATGAGCCAGGCATCGCGTCATTCATTCATTCAGTAACGAAGCAAATGGTTGTAGTTATGAATGGGTTATTAATCACTGACTCTCCAGATCGTTCAAAGCTGCAGATTCGTTCACTAATGAAACACCGCTGTATGATGCTTGGAGACGCACACCAGATGATACGGATTTCGTTGGAACTGTTATTTCGTTGCAAAATAGAACAAACATGACAATATTCTGTTTAAAATGTAGGCTACATTTAAAATGTAAAATGTTCACTTAATATTACCTTTTTTTGTTGAACTGTTGTAAAAAAAAAAAGTGTCACATTTGCCATCGTTTGGATATTCAGGGAAATTTGCATTCTTGCTCGTATTTTAAACATGAAAACAATAACACGCACAGAGTGTGTCTGTATCGAAGAGAGTTTAAATCGATCTCAGTGCGTGTCAATATTTGCTCTTCATGCTATTAAGTGAAGATCTACTTTAAAGATACATTGAACAGCAGCGTGATTTGCTAAATCAGCATATTCAGCGGGCATCCTATCACATGCACGCTGCTTGTGTGGATGCAGTCAGTTTTGACCGCAAAAGATGAGGAAAGCTGATTGGATATCATGAATTTGACCGTTTACGGCACTCCCATTTTCCTGTTTTTACATTAAAAGCGGCATTTTGCTTGTCAGAAATGCATGTTCGGTTTTAATGTTACTTTAAATTGGGGTAGAATTAAATGAATGCCAAAACTCAGAATTTTGTTTGCGTACCCCCCTCCGTCATCTCACGTACCCCAGTTTGAGAACCACTGATGTAAAGCCCTTTGAAGCTGCACTGAAACTGCAATTTGGACCTTCAACCCATTGGTCCCCATTGAAGTCCACTATATGGAGAAAAATCCTGGAATGTTTTCCTCAAACACCTTAATTTCTTTTCAACTGAAGAAAGACATGAACATCTTGGATGATATGGGGGTGAGTAAATTATCAGGAAATTTTTATTCTGGAAGTGAACTAATCCTTTATAGATTCCTGCTCCCACTTCCTGTTTCAATAAGAAAAATGTTAACAGGAAAGAAAATTGCATTTATCAAACCATTTCATGGGAACATTAAATTCACTGGCCCTAATTTTTACATGTGCAACAACTGTTTATAAAACAGTTAATAGCTGCTCTTGATATTTAAAAAAAATCTTAATTAGAAGCCATTTAGGAAAGTGTCAAACATCAAACTCGCACAGATAATACATGCGTCTTTCACAGTAGGTGTCCCACCAGTCTCCATCATCTGAAGACATGGCTACACAGTTCTCTCGTTTCCCACCATCTGGCTGGCTTGACAGGAAGTGCTTCCTCCACTGGAAGTAAGTGACACGAGTTGTGTCCTCAAATAGGTAGAGGCCTTCAGAACGCTCGTCATTGATCCCAAGCCACACAGGCCAGTTTCCGTGGAATACTGATTTCACATATTCAGCCAAAGCTTCCTGCTCCTTGCGATCTCGTGGCATAGCCATGCGTCCTCCCCGCTCCTGACACTTCTTGGATGCATCTGCGTAGGTCTCATACACACGGTATGCCAGGAAGCATTTGTAACCCATTTTACGGCCTTTCTGGCAGCCTGGAACCACAAAATAATTTTCATCATATTTTAATAAAATACAGAATACAAAAGTTCATGAGTGTCAAGGAGAGTATTTTGCTGTCATCTTAACAAGATTTGCCCAAGTAGTACATATTCCTGGACCAACAACCTTTCCGGTCCTGGAACATTACTATTAAACTGTCCAATTTTAGTGTTAAGTTTCTTTAGACATTAGGACCTAATCAAAAAATGAAAACCAGCATACACAGCATGTGTGATTTTCCTATATAACTTTCAGATCTCAAAACACTACTAGAGTTTAGGTAACTGTAAAATTTGACAACTAGGTGTAGCTTTGGGAATAATGTTTAGGGTAGGAAACTGGAGTTAGGTCTGAAGGTTAGAAGGTGTTGGGAATAAAGGACAGAAATTAGAAATGGAGATTAAGGGTCAAGATTTGAACTAGAGGTTGGAGTTAGTATTTTAAGTCTGGAATTTCAGGACTAGAAGGATCAGAGGTAACACTGCAGGGTTAGGATTGGGTTAGGTCAGGGGTGTCCAGTCCTGTTCCTGGTGAGCCACCTTCCAGCAGAGTTTAGCTCTAGCCCTTACTAAACACACCTGAACCAGCCAGCCAAGGTCTACAGGATCAATAGAAACATCCAGGCAAGTGTGCTTGAACAAAACTCTGCAGAAAAGTGACCCTCCAGGAGCAGGATTAGACCCCTTGTTAGGTCAAATGTTGGTAGCTGGAGGGATCAACGGCAGGAGTAAGGCCCCAGTATACTCACAGCAAAGATCTTTGCTGTTCTTTGCTTAGGGTTAAAAATAAATTTCAAAAGAAGTTTCAAATACCTTTGCAGCGGTATATTGTTAACATAGGCAAATTTGGGATTTTTAATGACCACAGAGTGTCAGGATCTCGGTTTAACGTCTCATCCGAAAGATGGTGTTTATCAGCCAGAGCAAACCCGAGAGCAACATCACGTTTTCAACCCCTCTGGTTCTACTCCCCCGGTTTTACTCCACTGACTTACTCCGAGAAGGATTTGAACCGGCGTTTCCAACAAGGACGTTAAAGACCGTAGCTTCTAGCATCAGTCGATTGTGCACCTCTTAAGATCAGCGGAATGAGGTTTACCTGCGCAGCTCTTACCAGCTGGCCTCCGTTACAAGGGACTACAGCAATGAGTGCTTCAACTAATTTCTGGATTAAAAAAAAAAGTTTAAGTTCACAGCTAAAAGTCATTTAAGTGTTTTGTTTGAGGCATTTTGAATTTAAAAGAGATGTGTTGACAATACCTATAGACACACCTATAGTTTACCTATAGCATACAAGAAAAGTTCTATTTTTTCCGAGCTTGGTTGAACCTCTGGATTCTGTGTGATTTCATGTCATTAGTAGTGTGTCCTCTGAAATACCTCACTAAGAAGGAAATATCTGTGGCATACTCAAGTAAATATGTGACATTTAACATGCCCCTAAACATGACGTTGAACAAAACATAACTGTGATTAGTCACTTTTCAGATGAACTCTTCCTGACTAAGTGAGCAGTCGTTGGCCAATTTCAGTGGCTGTAGAGCCCAAACCTTATGTCGTTTGGCAATGGTCTGGCTACATGAGACTAGGATTAGGGTTGGGATGGATTTATGATTATATCTTGACTACACATGACATTGTTCCAGGTCCAACAAATGGTGTTGATCCCACTTGTTCTGCCTAATTATTTGCTGCCCAAATAACCTTATGTATTGGGTCATCGTGAACAAAAGGTTCAACTTAAAATACTGCCCTTGAAATAAACGGTCACCACCTTACTTTACATTTGGTAAGATCCTCAGTAATAAAAACATGGATTCTTTAAGCACCGCTAGATTTCCACTGTTGACTACAATGCCCTTTATAGCCCACAACTATGAGCCCAAAGGTAAAGACAGTAGATAACCCACTAACCCTCTAGTCGTCCGATCTCTTTGCGATTGTCCTTACAGTAGGACGAGACTTGTTGAATGGCATCCTCAGTGTTGCCTAATCTATTCTCAAGTCGTGACATTCTTTCCAACAGTTGTGTAACTTTAATGTCCAATGTGTAATGTCCCACATTAAGCCTGTGGATAGCCTGATCCATCGCTGCCAGTCTAGACACTGCAAAAATGTATAAATAGACAAATGTGAATCCAGTATTTCATTAGTCAGTTATGCTGCTGCATACCAGTGAATGAATAGAATATTAAGAAACTGTGTTGTGGAGGGGGAAGGGGTTGACAAGGTAGCTGATGATATAGTGTCTGGATTCTTGAATAGCAGTTTTTTTTTTTTTAGATAGAATCTTACTGAAGTTGCATTATGTAATTTACATACCCAGACTATTAAATATTACCATACAAACAAGCCTTCATGTCATGCCAGGACAAACAACACCTGCATTTGTGCAGGCTGTTATTGCAATTAGAATATATGCAAATATACATTCTGTTGAATTGGTTTTGGCTTGTTTTTCTGGCTCTTCAGATGGAAGTGGGTAAGTGAAGCGAGTGTTTGGTTAACGCACAGATGTAGTTGTAAGTGCTCTCCATTTCAGAGACTGCAGTGGTGGGTTCAGGTTCTATGATGTCAGGAGTGTCCCCTCGCCCTCTAACCATCTCCTCATTGAACACTTTCACCTGTAGAATTAAACGACAGCAAAACCACCATCAAAACCAGATTTAAGGCTGGAATACACTACACAACTTCTGCCCATATTTTTGCCCCAATTTACACTGAAAGAGTCAACAGTAGTTGCCAAAATTCAGAGGCAGTCTGCAATTTTGGGCAGTCACAGATTTTGCAGAAAATTGCGTAGTATATGATCACTTAAAAAAGATTCGTCTATAGTTATTCAAAGTGCTGACAAAGGTGGAGCAGTGGTTATTTTAGATCGACAAAACTATGAATTTGAAATTCAGAGACAACTTTCTAGTTCAGTTTTTTACAAAAAATTGAGTATGAATCCTTTGGCTTGTTACAAAACATCTGTACACAATACTTTAAAACTGTTTGTGGATTCAGGTTTGTTGACAAAAAATGAATATGAATACATGTGTGTTGAGCATCCGATCACACCAGTACTATACACGCTGCCTAAAATTCACAAACCTTATAAGGATATCCCTTCTGGGAGACCCATAGTGGCAGCAATTGGGTCACTTACAGAAAAAATTTCGGCTTTCGTTGATTTTCATTTACAACCTTTAGTCACGTCTTTACCTTCTTATATTAGAGATACGATGGATTTCATCGAACTCATGAATAATGTGACATTACCTGATTATCCGGTCCTTCTAGTCACCATGAATGTTGAATCGCTTTACACCAATGTTCCATTTCAGGGAGGGTTAGAGGCAATACAATTTTTTCTTGATCAACGTCCTTGTCAGGTTCCAAGCACTGGATGCTTGAGTGACTTGGCAAAATTGGTGCTTTCACATAATTATTTTTTCTTTGGGTCAGATTACTATCTGCAGATCTCAGGAGTCAGCATGGGTTCCAAGATGGCCCCAAGTTTTACATCTTTATTTTGCGGGTTGTTTGAACATCAGTTTGTGTTAAATCCTGTGGCGAATGATTTCTTGAGACACATTGTTCTATGGAAACGTTACATTGATGATGTTTTTTTAGTATGGAGTGGTACTGAATCTGAGCTACTAGAGTTTCATAGCTTGGTTAATAATAAGTGTAGTGCGTTGAAATTTACTATGGAATTTCATCAAGAGAAAAATTAATTTTTTGGATGTGCTTGTTCTTCGTACTGCATCAGGCATTGAAACAACTTTGTATCGTAAACCAACTGACCGTAATACTATTTTACACGGACAGTCCTATCATCCTGTGTCATTAAAGCGCTCGTTACCAATTTCTCAATTTAGTCGCATTCGTCGTATTTGCAGCAGTGATGAAGATTTTCAACAGCAATCACAAATTTTATCACAGAGATTCAGAAAACGATCATATCGAGAAGAGTGGATTCAGTCGGCAGCGAGTCGTTTTAAAGATGTGTCACAACAAGAGTCTCGTTAAAAAACATAAAAATTTGACCGTCGTGTTAACTGTTACATCCAATATTCGCCTGTGTAGAAGGACATTGATAATGTTTTATTGAAACATTGGCATATTGTAGAGAGTGATCCCAACCTTAAGAAATGTTTCGACAAACCACCTCGTTTAGTTCACAAGAAAACACCTAATCTTCAAAATCTTTTGGTTAGAGCGGATTTGAAACCTGCTCCTCATTTTTTTAACAAAATACCATATGGGAATTACAGATCTGTCAACAGTGTGATTTCACATAAGACGTCAACCTTTACACATCCGCACACGGCTAAAATGTTTTAAAATTCGAGGCACTATTTCATGTAAGACGGCTAATGTAGTTTATCTGTTACGTTGCCCCTGTGGCCTATGTTACATTGGTAAGACCAGCAGACCTCTAAAAACTCGCATCTCTGAACATCGATGTGCAATCAGACATCGCGATCCAAAAAGTCCGGGAGCACAGCACTTTGCAGATTCAAGACACTCAGTTTCCACTCTTCAGTACATAGGGATTGAAGTAGTGAAGTGTTCGCGTCGCGGAGGTCATATCAACAAATTGCTTTTACAGCGTGAAGCATTTTGGATATATACATTAGATACGTTGTCCCCTAGAGGATTAAATGAGGACTTTGATACTCGTCCATTTCTTTAAACATAAGATATCTATAATAAACGCTTTGTAGTTATTGATTTGTATTTATGTACCCAGGCAGGCATCAATTAATGTCATTAAATAATATTTTGAGAATTACATTTGTGTATTTTGCATAGCTTTATATATGTTTTTGATTTATTTTTATTTTTGGTTTCTATGTTTTTCTCCTTGGTTGATTTGTTATTGTTTTGGTATTATTATTATCACGATAATATTGTATGGTCATGTGACCTTTGATCACCTGGAGGTAGGCTTATAAAGTTTGCGATATCAGTGTTGTTCATTTGTCTGATGAAGAGCCTGCGTGCTCGAAACGTCACATATGCTATGCGACAGTCTTTTTAAAAAATAAATTTTTTGATACTTTTGGAGCTTTGGTGTTGCCGACTTTGCGTCTAAAATATTTCTTCTTGTTTTTTGGTCGAGCACCCAGTTGAGATCGATGTGCGTGCTTTTGCCTGCTCTTCACTGTAGTATATGATGACCACATTTTTTTTTAGCTAGCTGTGACCCTTAGTCATAAAAGTGTATGATGCCCAATTTTCCTCTGTAACCAATATTGGCCAAATATGTGATGCCTAGTGGTTTGAATCACACTGGAGGTCCTGGCCAGGCACTTCAAGTAATGTGATTGCTAATCAAGGATGTTTTGTAGCAACCAGAAGTGTATGCCCTTGACTTTTGCTCCTACTTAATAAATGCAGACGCATTTTGAACTAGCTTCATCATTCCAAAGCGGAACAGTAACCCCAAGTAGAAAACCATAGTGATGCAGCATCATGGTACAGTGATGGCATCATATGGTAATACCCTGGTATTTTGATGCATGTTAAGGTGTTTACATTATACTCCAAAGCACTTCAAAGAATACCATTTTTTAGCATCATGGTAGGTTTTTGAAGACACATTTTGTAAATTAAACTTACAAAATTGTTTCAATGGAACACATTAATTGTGTTTATATATCAAGTTATTTTTAAAGAAAATGTCACCGTAAAACAGTAAATAGATAATTTCCCACAAAGTAAATCTAAAATCTTAACCTGAGACAGATCAGCTGTTGTGATAGCCGGTCTCGTGGTGTTCTCGCCAGAGTAACAGGAAGACAGAGCGCTGAAGCCCACTACTGCCGCCAGAATCACTGTTAGACTCATCTCCACTTCAAATCACTTCACTTCATAAATCCCTTTCTTCTGTTCAGCCAGCTCTCCGTCTTACTGCATATATTCACAACTCCGGATGTTCACTCAACAGCAACCTTCTCTCCTCCTTTCACATCGCTTTCAACTCTGTCTCTCTCTATCGTTCACCTCTATACAGCTCTGTTTTGTTTTAGCCTCCTCCCTCTCGGCAGCTGTCGGATACTTTTCCTCCTCCTTTCACCTTGTCTGAAAGATTCCTTTTTTCTCTCTCTCTCTTTTTCTGTTTTCTTTCTTTCAGCTGCTTGTTCCTGAGAGTTTTATACCCAAACACTGGATTTTTTCCCCCATTCCTCCCACTTCCATTCTTTGTGCTAACATGGCAGTTTTACTGACACAGCTGTTTCTCCCTCTTCCATAAACATTTAAATAGATCTTCATTTTCTTGTCCAAGACTCAGCTTTCTGCTTTTGTCCCTTGGGAACATGCTGTTCTGTAGAAGTCAATAGTGGCCGAATGACAGGAAAATGATGAACGTCTCATTACCAGCTGAGTTCCGTCTCCACACATGGAAGGAATTTGGACTTCTCGTCCTCTAAACAGGACACTTCTCTCTTTCTTGCTCACTTCCTCTGGAGGAGACTTTGGAAGGGAGTTAGAAGTAAGAATGGAGTTTTGCCCAAAAGAATCCAGTTCATTACATAAAGTCTAACCAATCAAATCTCTCCCAGATGACTGTGTCTAGACATTATACGGTACAAGAAACAGATAAACAGCTTAGATGTCTACCTTTGACAAATAACAATTAGAAAGAACTCCAAAACCATGGATATCTACTGTTGTTAGACTGATCTAATCCACCTATCAACTGAACTGCTTAAAAATAATTCAGATATAGCCTTTGAATGGTTGAATGACCTCTTGGAAAACTACAGGACCACTTTCCAGTCAGAAATTAACAAGGCCTTTTTCAAAACATGTGGCGCAATAACGTCAATCCACCAAAATAAAAATGACTGCCTGGGGAAATAAACTCATATTTGGAGCATTTTGAAAATGCCACATATGTGACCAATTATATCAACGCACATCCAACAGTTATATTTGACTAAAATAAATAAAACACAGTGAACTGACAAAAGGCAGAAAACTGTCACGGGATTTATGAGTAGAGCACCATCTTTCTGTTTTCAATTAGTGCTACACTGCCCCCTACCAGGCAAGAGACGAATGAGACAAACTACAAGAGTTAGTGTACTTCTTTTATTGTACTTATCTTCCATTACAGATATATGAATGCATAAAAATACTGGCTCCAGGCCACGCATTCGTATTCAACAAAAACATCTCGCAACAAAGCTCCAAAATTGATTCCTACTTTTGAACCCTAGTTAGCTTAGCCCTGAATCATACGACAGACAAGTACGTAAATGCAAACGTTGATTTCACACGTCCAAAATCAAGCATGCCGTAAACATCAAACACAAGCGAAGAGCGAGTTATATCTACGTGTTTACAGCTAGCTACCTGAACAATCGCACATTCAGTTTCAGTTAACTCTATCGCCCCCTTGAGTTCTGGAGGTTGTAACTGCCATAACACCCGTTTAATGTTGCATCCACATTTGCGTACTTGCGTGGAGTATGTTTTGGGCCTAAACAACGAATGGAGAAAGTCAATGATTCACTTCAAAGCATACAATGAAAGTAGCACGCATATAAAAGGTCTACAAAACAAGCAAGGCGCAAGTCACCTCCTCAAAACCATGCTAGC
Source organism: Sinocyclocheilus anophthalmus (assembly GCA_018155175.1). Lineage (NCBI taxonomy): Eukaryota > Metazoa > Chordata > Actinopteri > Cypriniformes > Cyprinidae > Sinocyclocheilus > Sinocyclocheilus anophthalmus. Next base: position 90,123 of record JADLZN010000683.1, on the reverse strand, counting down.
GCTACGGTGTCTCATTTAGGTCCTTATCAATAAAAGTACAGTGAAGCATCTTAACACTAGTTTTGAGGTCTAGATAAATATAGATAAAAATGTATGGCAGTGATGGTGATGTAGCATTCACACTAGTAGTTTTAGTGTGGATCTGAGTTCTGGCTTGTTTGATTAATGCATCTTCCAAACTTCTGTAACCGCACACAAAGGAATTTTACTTAAGTCCGAAAGAGGGGTTTGTTTTAATGTGAACCACAGTATGGTTCGTGGTTGATGTGAATGCAATCCAGAAGTGGGCTGGTACTGATTCAGTATATTGTGCCAGTTTGGTAGTCACATCAAACAAAAATTTTAAACATTGTTCTGCAACTTTAAGATTTCAAACTTCATTGCCTGGATACACAGGATAAACAGCTTTTGGTGGTTCTAATGTTGATGGTGAAAGAATTTTTGCAAACATACCACAGTTTAGAATAACAATAACAGTGGGAAAGCAGACCAACAGGGCCAGGAGAGTAGAGTCGATGGGTTCTGACTCAAGCAAATGTACCAAGTGTGAAAAGAACATATGCTCTGTTTAAAATCCTATCTGATGTATCATAGCTCATGCATTCAGTAACTTCTAACCAGTGAGATGGAGTCAGACAGATTAAGATTTTACTACAATCATAGAGATATTGATGCACTCTAAAGAAACATTACCGAAGCATTTGGACTTAAAAGGAAAGTGTTCGGTAGTTTTGGGTTTGTGGTGCTTGAAGGTCTTGTGATCTGGAATGGGTTCTTCAGGATATTCATGCGTTACCAGTTGTCCAAGAAGTCAAATCCAGTCTTCAGGATACTGCTGCTTGTGTTAAACTGAAAAAAGGAAATACAAACATTTATGTTGTTAGTGGTTAAAAGTTAGTAGAAAAAAAATCAAGAGAAAATGTGGGTCAGTGACTTAAAAGTGTAAGTAAAAATAAAAGAGTAAATGCATAAATTAAAATAAATAAAGAAATATTTAGATTATGTATATAATTTTGATTATAATTTAGATTGTTGGCATATATACATACATATATATACACATACATACAAATATATATATACATACACGCACACATACCTACATATACTCAACCAATGAGAGCATTTGTGGTGGGCCTAAGGCTGCAGCAGCATTTAGATGAACGCTCCCGATAAAATTATTTAGGCTAAGCATCAACATTCACAAACCATTGTTCACTGTTATTTTTAACAGAAAACGTGCTCGTAATCACGACTTCATAAGTGGGAAATAGAAAGTTTCCGATAGCACGTGAAGACAGCAAAGAAGCGCTCTCGCTCAGCACAGTGGCGTGCATCGTTTTAAACTTTGTGGTTTATTGTTTTGAGTCATTTGCTGCACGTATCATAAGTTGGTTAGTGCTCACACTCGCTGATCTATATATAACTGAACCGCACTCTGGCCCACCTATTCCTAACGAATCAGGGACAGAGCGGCATGGAGCGATCACACTAGTCAAAAGAACTGGGCTTTGGGGGTCAGACGCACTCGGGCATGGTTAAGATTGCCTAGTGCGAGTACACCCTTATTTTCCTGCATCCCGCAAACACAAGTCTCTACCCGCCCGGTCCTGCACTCGTCCATCAAGTGTTGTCCCGCGCCGCACACTCTGTTGCGTTGGGTCCCGCGATAGTGCAGTTCTCTACTCGGAAGGTGCCTGTTATAAAGTTATAATGGAGGCTCTGGACTCTGAGCATAAATTGTTTTTTCTATAACAAACTATAAAATATTTTCTATAAAAATGTTAATGCCCTGGCAGTGGCAAATAGCTTGCTTTATATTTAATTTGATTACATTAAAGGTGAGGTAAGCCATTTTTCAAAAACGCTTTAGAAAACTAATTTTGGGCCGACTATCAAAAACTTGTAGCCAATCAGCAGTAAGGGGCGTGTCTACTCATGATGTGGAGGAGAGAGCGTTCAGTGCTCACATTAAGGTGGGTGTACACGGTGCGATTCTGAAGGTCAGAACGCCGTGAGCTCTGGCACATGTCACGATTTAGTTTATCCTACGCGCGTCGTAACGGGCGGCAGTCACGAAATCCACTGGACTCACACGGTTTACTATGATTTTCCAGAGAACTCTGACGTAGCATTACATTTAGCGCCATTCATAACAATTGGATTGCAGGGGGCTTGTGACGTCCAAAGAAGAAAAAAAACGAAGACAAAGACAAAGGACATGGCAAAGAGAATGGCTGACAAGCAGAGAAAAGAATGGACTTTCTGTTCTTCATAAAGAACTTGAGGGAGTAGGCCATTTATGAATTTCTGCTCGTTTTGCCGGAAATACAACAGGCATATTCATTCATAAAGCTGAACGCAAATTTGGCACATTCGGAATAACAAATAAAAAAATAGAACTGTATAATTAAACTAAAATGATTATCCAGGGTGTCTACAGATATGACAAGTTAAATTTAAGACTTTTTAAGACCTTTTAATACCACCTTATATTAAATTTAAGACCTAAACCTGTAATGGAAAATACACATTATATTACATACATATATATGTAATATTTAATGTGTTTAAATATAAAAGAAAACAAAATATCATTGCTGTCAAAAATGCTATTTGTTATTACGATATACAGTTAACTTTTCATATCAGCAGACAATATTCAATACAAAATATCCCCACAAATGTACTGCATCACCAAGATTTTTGGTGGTGTAAACAATTATTCTGAAGCAATATTTTCATCAGTTTTCTGTCAGCTTTTACATCTAAATCTGCATTGTTTTTAATATTTACCACAGGATGCAATTTACCTTTATAAAGCCATTTTTTCTAAAAGTGTACATCATCTTTTCAGTCAAATTCTTAAATGACAAGAAATTTAATACACTACATGGCTGTTACCAATCAAATTAAATTACAAAATTACAACAGCAATAAATAATGTTATGGGATTAATGTTGTAAATAAATTTGAACATACAAATAAGAAATGTTGGGAAAATGCAGGACTTTTAAGCATGAGACTAAACCGACAGTAGGTGGCGGTAAGTCACTTATTCATTAAACCGATTCCTTCAAACCGCTGAATCATTCAGTAACAAAAACACCAGTGTTGCTTGGAGAGTGTGCGCAATAACTCTGTTCTGATCTTTGTTTGGAACTATTTCGTTGGCAAAATTAAGCAAACAGTGAATTGTGTCTAAAAATGTAAGTAACTTCCTATACTTTACTACTTGTATGTTGAACTAAAATCAATGTACCATTTGCAATCGTGAAAATAATTCAGCAATAGATCCCTTTATGGGTATGGTAACTTGACTATATCAGGTTTTAAATAAACTAAACATTTTGAATTTTTACCTCATATGTTTTTCTGGTGAGTTTCGTTTTCTTTCTTTATGTGTGACGTACTCTCATTTGATTTGATTTCTCCATGAAAGTCTCTCACAGACAGGCAGCATAGAAATACACTATCAATTATCAATCGCTGTTTAAGCTGAATGTAATCAAATCAGAAGAATCATTCGCGCGTTTTGATGTGTGATTATATTTTGTCACTTAAGTTTTAATCAGGCTATTAGTCCTGTCGGGCAAGTACAATTCTCGAGCCATTTTTCAGTAAACTTGCATTAACCCATTTAAAGTAGTTCGGAGGCTGGTCAGCGAGCTGCTGTTCAACTGTATTCTGTAACCGCAATTCTCTCTGATGACTACGGTAACTTTTATCATCTTCTGATTGGTCAACTTCAGATGGATCGCCAAATCGTCTCGTTCAACCACATACGCCACGAATTTAAACCGATAGCATCCCATTTTTTTTTACATGTTTGAAAATTATCGGGAGGACGGGAGGTGCTCGTAACGTCTCGGATCGGCCCGTAATTCTTCTCACACGGTACGAGCCGCGACCATGCGAGCATCTGCGATTTTCTCCCGAGAGAAAAAAGTAGCCTGCGAGCTTGTACGACAGCAAAAATCGCACCGTGTACACCCACCTTTAGCGAGCCAAGCGACAGAAAGATAGAGATGGCGGATAAAAAACAAAAGAGGAAAATGTCTGCGGAACAATAGAAGGCTTAAGGCAATTAGGCAAGAAGTAGGACCCTTGTAAATATCGATCAGATTTGCAGCGCTGGAGAGAACTCAAGGAGCATAAGGCCAGCGATCGGACGCCGAAGTTGCTTTGTTTCTTCTCAATAGGTGAGTAACAACGTGTCTGCGCCGCAACAGCTAAAGTCTATCTAGTACACTGGATGCGACAAAGCGACCGTTGAAAATCATTTGAAATTTGTGTCAATACGTTATGAATAGAACGCAGCAGCAGTTTTCTGTTGGGGATTTGTCGTGTCGTGCCGCATCCAGTGTAGACCATAGATATGTATATATATCTATATAGTGTAGACAGCATCACTGATTATAAAGAGTTCTATAGTATTTTGTCACGCCGATCGCGTCCGGTGTAGACCCGGTGTAACATTGGTTTTGCTTTGTTTCACAGAACTAATATGCTAACCTGTTAGGGCGGACTATCAAAATAGGGGCGAGAGCTTTTGGGGTATGGGCGGTGTTATGGTATTTCCAATGTCAACATTGGCTGCGAAAATCACTTACCCCACCTTTATGTTATCGTTGAGATTTACAAGAAATATTTTAGCTGCTGCTATGTAAAAGGAAGACTGCTGTAAAAAAGCACCTTATTTGTTTAAAGTGTTTGCAAACCAAATTTTATTGCACTTTTGTTCATACAGCAGTACTTTTAAATGAAAAAAAGTGCACAATACACTACTTTTGAATGCATAATTTAATTTTGTGAATAATTCGATTAATCGCGGACAATCCTGCGATTACAAAAAAAAAAAAAAAAAAAGTAATCATTGCCCAGCACTATTAACATGCATAAGGGCTGTCAAATGGCTGACAAACTACATTTGAATTTTATACTTAAATATTATTAATAGTATTCGAGTTATATTCAGATTTAAAAGTCATAATTTCAGTTAGGGGGAAAAAAGAGGGCGCATCGAGCAAAATATTACTAATGTACGTTTATTCAAAGCATAAGATAACATCTGTGAAAAAAAAGTGCATAATGTTTAAAATAATGTTTATAAACATTATAATTAATTAAGTTGCTTAAACAACTATAAACAAAACAGCATCACACAGAGTACATTTTTCATTTGAAAACATGAGATGCAGTGGGATGGGGGGAAAAAACCCCTGTCCTAAGTTTTCGATATGTTTTTTCAAAGTTAAATTTGCATTAATTTGACATGGCTTTCCAAACACGTGGCTCCTTTGTGCGAGATGCGAGTGCAACGGTGATAGATGTCCCTCTAGAAAATGCGCGAAATATGTGTTCTGTGTGAACGGCATGGTTTCAGTTTTGATGTCAACAAGATCTTCTCCGCATTGATGTTCTATTTTTCTGCAATATTTTTAATGAACAACGCAGCAGCACCGCATTTAGTGGCTTCAACTGGATAGGCTAACAAAAACATTATAATGCAACGACACTTACATCGTCATCGCATCTCGTGCGCCACTGATAAGGCTGCCTCCTTAGCGCACACCTAAAATTTTTTACAGCCCGAATCTAATATAACACACACACACACATATACGTGCAAATTGTTAAACATACTTTTTGTATTCATGTTGGTTTCGGTTCTGAAAAACTTGACATGTTTTTAAACTGATATAACTAACAACTTCATTGAAAACATTTTTCTAAGAAATAATAATAAATGATTCTGCCAAACTACTTGGTTTTCTTTTTGAAGAACATGATTAATTTAATCATTTTCTGATGCATTCTCATTTTTCATTCTGATAAACTCTTAAAAATATAGGTTCCAGAAGATGATTTTGACAAATATGACGAAAGAACCATTCTAGGTTCCCCAAAGAACCTTTCAGTCAACAATGATTCTTAAAAGAATAATCTTTTTCCTTTTGTGCAATGGAAAGGTTCTATGAATGTTCTTCGTATAACTAGATGCCAGAACCTATATATTTTTTTAAATGTATCAAGATTATGGACTTTGTGCCTCCAAAACACAAAACAGGCTCATTCTAGAAGAGTTGTATTCAAGTCATTGTACTCATGAATTGCGTTTTAATATATTGCATTAATTAACGGAAAGAAAAATATGAAGAACATCAAGGCATTTACCCATGCACAACTGTCTGTCTTCATTGAACTATATGAAATGAAGGTGAAATTCCATCTAACCTGTGAGAAGGTAGGACTGGAGGTGGGTGAGCTTTCTGCCTTGGCATCTTTGACTGTGCTGTTGGACTGAGAGGAAGACCGGGTGACCAGACCAGGACTGAACACATCACCCATAGTGCTTACAGACGGAAGCGTGCTCTGGGCCCTCTCCCACCCTTCCTCTGAGGAGGACACGGGAGCAGGAGGTGTTGGGGTCACACTAATGGCCACAGGGGTCACGCTGATGGGAACGGGGGGAGGAGGGGCATGAGGTTTGGTGATTCTCTGCTGAACCGGCCGTGAGGGAGGCACATACTCGGACTCCCTCGCCCCAGACTCTGACCTCAGGTACGACGGTAAAGGCTTCTCTCCTTTCTCCAGAGACTTGATCTGGCTGGGCGTCAGAGACTGAAACTCAGCCTTCTCGCCCTCTAGCCGCGAGCGTTCAGCACTGATCTTCCAGAAGGACGACTCGTCAGTGCTGGGCAGCTTGGTGCTCTGAGAGGGCTTGGGTTTGGATTCGTTCACTGAGGAGGGAACGGACGGTTCTGGAGCACCGGAGATGATGCTGAATTCTGTTGGGAAGGGACGGGCTGAATCACATTTGTTTGCTCTTTGCTAGCAAAATGAATATGTATTTTTTAGCAGAGGTGGCTTACTTACCTTGGTCTCCCAAGAGAAGGGAGCGGAGTGCTCATCTTGCCATGTTAAGTCCTTGAAACAAAAGTGACTGAGATGTTAACAAGCCATAAGATGTGACAATACTCCTTTAATCTGCCATTTCTATTTCATTGAATAGGGATAAAAATACACTAAGCCAGCCTATCACAAAATATAATAAATAATTTAAATTTAAAGATGATGCACAGATTTGTTTAAGAAGTGGTTCATAGATGCATCTTTCATAAACATTAACAATATATAGAATTCTAAGAGATTTGTTTGGAAAGCGCTTATTGATATTTGTTTGGCAAACTTTTTTCTTTTTTATCATCAGTTTACAAGCCAGATCAACTGTATTGCAAAATTTAAAGCAGAATTTCTTTAGAAGTGGCACAGATTTATTTAAAATATTTCATAAATATTTAGTAAACCGTTTCATTTATAGCTATTCGTTTAGTAAGCCGTTTAATTTAGAGAAATGTATTTATTGGAGCTTATTTATTTACATTTATTTAGTTGACACATTGGTTTGGTAGCCTGTTTAACTAGATATTCAAAAAGGATTTTAGTAAAGTTTAAATTTGAGACATAATCGACAGATTTGTTTAGTAAACAGTTTAATGTACAGACATTTGAAATATCTGACAATAGCGGTTTACAAAAATGTGAGAGATTAAGTATTGAATTATAAATAGTTGATAGAGATTTAAGTAAACAGTTTAACAATGTAATTGTTTTCTATAGACAAGCCTTATATTACTAGAGATCATCAAAACAACGAGTCTACAATGAAACCGCAACAACACCTGACGATCCAACATAGCACCTCCGTGTCCGAAGTGCACGGTCTCTGTCCGTCTGATCCGTAGCCTCGGGAAGCAGCTCACTCCTCTCGCGCCACCCGGTGCATCGCGTACCGAGCCCGGATCCGCGGGTCCAGCATCCCGCTGTCTATCGCCGTGTCCTGTTCGACCGGACTCATCTGATCCCAAGTCAGACCGTGCCTCTCCTTTATCTTCTCCCTTTCCGCCATAATCTTACGAGCCATAGAGTTGATGGAGGAGAAATAGTCCAGCTTTGTGGCCTCCGTGAGGAGCGGGTGATCCGCCATTTTGCTCAACGAGCGCCGACGTCACAACAGACATTTCGTCTACAACGCGGTCATCATCTGAAACACGCCCCCCGCGCGGGGGGGGGGGGGGGGGGGGGGGGGCTTCCGTTGGACTTTATATTGCTGTGAGCTGCCTCCTTGTCATTTCCGACTTATAACCAGTGCTTAATTTGTAAATGAATAATTGCCGGATCCAAAACCGCAATTAAAAGGCGCTGTGACTGACACTGGAAATACAACTTAAAGGTCCCCTGAAACGCTGTGCTGACGTCATTTTAACCTGAAACAGGAAGACAGGGCGGGACATATCAAGCAGCCCCGCCCCTTTTTATAATAGCCAATAGCGTTTGTTTATATCATAGCTTGGGCTAGAGCCATTTAGCTCCGTAAAGCCGCATTTGACAGGGTATGCCAGCCACAATCTCATCCATATTGCTATAAAATATAGCATTCTGTGTAGAATTCAATTAGCTCCGATACATTTTGTGGTCTGCGCCGACTCGCGCATGTGATCCGCTCCGTGCTATCGTGTCTCTGGACCGGAGCAGAGTGTGTGTGCGGTGCTGTGGTTAGCGTGACTTCTTTTTTTCCTCAATGGAAAGCATATTTACACTGTTTGAATCGTTCCCTGTCCCCTATATAGTGCACTACGTGCCATTCACTGTACAGAAAATACTAATTCTGTGGAGAAGTGACCGATTTCAGCCGCGGCTTCATCTTATAGTGTAGGGGGCGGGCGCTTCGGATTCTAGAGAGCATTTGATTGGACAGAAATTTGATGAGAATCTGAAGTACGATGTGACGTCAAAAAAATTGTTGAGCCGTTTTGGCAGAAGTGACGAACTGCAAGCTTTGAATGCTTATATCTTCTAAATGCGAATTTTGTCACTGTTTTGGAGCAGACTGCCTTATAGATAACCTTACGACTAACATATTGATACTAACACCCAAAAAAATTTTATTTTGATTTCATGGGGACTTTAAGTTTTCCCGGAACATTCAAATACGTCACTAAACGGTGACGCCACAATTATATAGAGAGTTTCTGCATTAACCTAACTAGGCCACAGCTTCAAACCCTGGGTCAAAAATGGGTTGCGAGGATGATTTTAGGAAAATGCATACCTAAGATACATTAAATAAAAATTAAATTCAATCATAGTACAAGTATAAATATGTATAAATATGTATAAGTAACAGTTTTAATTAAACGTGCATCCTTGCTTTATTTGACAAAATCACAAATGTTCTGTTGTTATTTTGCGTGTGAGAGTGTTCTGTTCTGAATACCATTACATTTATATGATTTGTTTTGGAGTGAGCTATACTAACGTATGCTAGTGTTTATAATGTTTATACATTATAATAGTTCACTTTATTTGGTATGATTTCTGGTATTATTACACTCTCTCCAAACGTTCTGCTGCTCACAAAAGAGCGAGTTTGAAGAAAGCTGACTGGTCACGGTCAAAAATATGTTGAGGACCAATGCATAACCTCCAAATATGCGCTCGCTCTCATATGCACGCACGCACTGTGCGCACGAAAAATCCAAAATCTGACATTTTCCGGAACAGGATCCGGCTCAAATTAAGCACTGCTTATAACAAAGTCTGACTTATAACATGAATTTTGACATTTTCAATGATTCTGAACTGTGATCTTTTCTGCCAGCAGAAAAGGTCATTAATCTGGTTGGAGCAAAGGTGGAGATGCTGGAGGGTGATGATGGGACGTTTGGCGGGACCCTCTGCACCAAAGCACAGTAAACACACCTTCATCCAGAAGAGCAGCAGGCCTGGATGAGCGCCACATGTGAGGCACAGCTCCAATGCATGTGTTGTGCAATAACAAGACCATTTTCTTTTTTCCCACCATAGAGATTGCATAGTTTTCTACACCGTATTGTTTTACTTCCTTCTTGAACGTATGAATCCAAAACGTGTCGATCTTCACATTTGTGCATGTATAACTCCTTGTATGTGGACAAAATAACTAATAACTATGGATTAGTCTGTATAAAATGATTTTTATCCATCAAGAAATTGCACCGCAGCATCCTTATGATAGGGATCAGGGGTCAATGTAGAAACAATGGCACACAAATAAACCTCAACAAAGAAAGTGACGAAAGTGACGTGACATGTGGCCAAGTATGGTGACCCATACTCGGAATTAGTGCTCTGCATTTACCCATCCAAAGTGCACACACACAGCAGTGAACACACACCCGGAGCAGTGGGCAGCCATTTATGCTGCGGCGCCCAGGGAGCAGTTGGGAGTTAACTTGCCTTGCCTTGTTCAAGGGCACCTCAGTCGTGGTATTGAAGGTGGAAGAGAGTGCTGTACATTCACTCCCCCCACCTACAATCCCTGCCGGGTACGAGACTCGAACCAACAACCTTCGGGTTACGAGTCCGACTCTCCAACCATTAGGCCACAATCTTGTGTTTAGGAGATTAATTTACAATTCCTTCAAGAAGTGATGCGTTTATTCTCTGAGCACTTTTCTGAAAAGGTTTCAATGTAGAAATGGAACATTTTTGCAATGATCTTCTGGCCGGAGACTCAGGTTTAGCTAATCTGTTATCTAAAGGGCTCTGAATTCTCATAGCAGACTTTCCATCCTTTTCACTTGATTTCCAATAGTATCTAAACATCCCTGCGTAGACTTTAAACATTGTGTGGCTGGGGCATTTACCAAACACTCTTTCACCCCACATGTCTTCCCACACTGTCCAGCGCACAGAGCCGCAGCATGGAAAAAGATTTCAGCAGTGGAACCACGACTGCGGACGGCCACCCATGTCTTACCTCACGCCCTTTGGCCCCGGTCCTGCGAGATGAGTTTTCCTCACTTGTAACTGCAGACAGTGAAATGCAGCACAGCTTCGGGTGAAGCACTTTCTTCTCACTGATCCGGCTCTGCTGTGTCCTACATACTGTAGAAGAGAGGCAAGGACAAGGAAAGTGTTATGCTCATTACTCAGGCCATTTCCACCATTTTTATAGTGCATATGAATTGTTTCAAGCATTTGTTACCCTGAATTCTCAACAGTTAGCTTTTTGTGCGCATGATGCAAAACAGCAATAAAGAGAAAATGATAAAAGTCATTATAAAACACTGACTGATGAAGCAAACTTTTCTAACTGTATCTTGCTGTGTGGAGCAGGGTTACTATCATTAACTAGAACTATTAAAACCATTTTTGTAAATTGAACTAAATGGAATAAGTTTCAGTTAAAACACTAAAACTACCAACTGCAAACAAATAAAAACTAAATCTAAACTAAAACTAAATTAAATAATAAATAGTAATATCTAAAAATTATAAACATGTCAAATGCACACAACAAAGTAACTAAAAATTTGACTAAAATTAAAAATAAAAGCTTCAAAATATCAACAACTATAGTGTGGAGCTACTTTGTGCTATTTTCTTAAGCAAACTTTTTTTTTTTTGGACTTTTGCCTTATTGTTTATTGGAACTTTACAGAGCTTGGAAAATAATCTCATGATTTCATTTAGGAGAACCACTGGGTTCAGTTAGTGTGCAAAAACGAATTGTGCTTTTGTTCTGGGCAAACATCCAACTGGCCAGAATTGGGATCCTTGTAACCTATTTCAAAAAGCATTATGAACTGCAAAATCTCCATTCTCATTCAGGGCATAATATTATTAACTGCTGTTGTATGCAATTTATTTATAAGCAAAAACTGCTTAATATTATACTGTTATAAGCAGGGGCGGATCTAGAAAATAATTTTTAGGGTGGCAAAGGGGTGGCATGGGGTCTATGAGGGGTGGCAACACCAAAGCAAGCCCCCAAGCACAGTTTTGGGGGATTTATGGTCTGACATACACAATTGTGTTCAGAAATATTGTATTACAATTAATTAATCATCTATACTGTTTAAAATGAAAAAATAAATAACATTTCAATATCCACCATGGCACCAAATCACAACATATACACAACATAAAAAACTTAAACAGGTTATAAATGTTTCTGAGCTTTTATCAAAGAAGACATGCGGTTCTATTAAAATTACATACAGGCTACTTAGATGGTATAATCACGTTTAGTGCAAGTTTAAGAGCAACAAAAACTTTTGAATTTCCTGACATTAGAAAGAAATACAATAATACCAAAGCACTGAAACTTGGATCAGTTTTGAAAATAATGTTTGATTTTCTGTTATTAACAGAGATGGGAATGTCTTAATCACCCAGAACAAACTCTATCAACCATATACTCTAGCAACACCCCAGCAACTGCACGCCCACAAGCCTAGCAACACCCGAATACCTGCACCACTAGCAACACTTTATCAAACATTAGACATCTACTGCGCAACAATGTCTTTTTTTTAAAACAAGCTTTAAGACAAAGCCATCCTAACATTTTCTTTAAACTTTTCCAATATTTATTACAGTTTTTCTTACAGGTTTTTTTTCAACTGCTTACACACATTTTTAAAACTTTGCCTCTTTTTTTCAAAACTTCACACACAAATCCAAGAACTGCACACAAAATGCAAAATGCCTCACATCTCTTGCAAAATGCCTTACATCTCAAAATATCACAAACACATCTCAAAAGCAAACATGAGTAAATAGAGAATTGCGTGTTGTGTTTTGCAAGAAGTGTTTTATGAAATTGAAAACCGAGTCAAAGGCCGAGAATTGGTGTATGGTTTTGCAGATTCGGTGTGTGCTTCTGGTGTTTGAGTGTCAGGTTTCAGAAAGTGTGTGACAAGTAAAGATTTTGTGTGTAAACAGTTGAACAAAAATTTAAATGCTTACACACAATTCAAATACACAGATGACTTTCCTGCCCAGTGAACACTGAGATCGATATCACTGTAACAAAATGTCTATTACAGTATACATAAATTAAATTACAGATACAGATTTATAATTCAGCAATGAACTTTTGGGGAAAAAATCATTTTCATTTTACTACTCTAAAGTAATCTTGCAGTAGATGAATAGCACTATAAGTTCAAATACCAAAGAATTGTATGAACTTGGCATGCACCACAATACAGTACAGTAAAAAAAAAAAAAAGGAAATTTAGCATCCTCTGCACTTCTGCCCAATTCATTACTATCCTGCGGCTATATCTCTAGGCGTCATTTCTCAGTTTCCTGCAAAAATGCAGTACACCTAAAAAAAATAAAATTTGACAGGCACACAGCTTAAGGTTTACAACATTCAACAGTTTCTGTACGTATAGAATAGTGAACTTTCCATGATCTAATGTACTGGTACTGTACTGTAATTATACTGGTTTGTGTAGTATAACCCATTCCAAAAAAGTTGGGACCCTGTACAAATTGTGAGTAAAAAAGGAATGGAATAATTTACAAATCTCATAACTTATATTTTATTCACAATAGAATTTAGATAACATATCAAATGTTGAAAGTGTGACATTTTGAAATGTCATGCCAAATAATGGCTCATTTTGGATTTCATGAGAGCTACACATTCCAAAAAGTTGGGACAGGTAGCAATAAGGGAAAGTTAAATGTACATATAAGGAACATCTGGAGGACCAATTTGCAACTTATTAGGTCAACTGGCAACATGATTGGGTATAAAAAAAGCCTCTCAGATTGGCAGTGTCTCTCAGAAGTCAAGATGTGCAGAAGATCACCAATTCCCCCAATGCTGCGGCGAAAAATAGTTGAGCAATATCAGAAAGGAGTTTCTCATAGAAAAATTGCAAAGAGTTTGAAGTTATCATCATCTACGGTGCATAATATCATCCAAAGATTCAGAGAATCTGGAACAAATTTCTGTGCGTAAGGGTCAAGGCCGGAAACCATACTGGATGCCTGTGATCTTCGGTCCCTTAGACTGCACTGCATCACATACAGGAATGCTACTGTAATGGAAATCACAACATGGCTCAGGAATACTTCCAGAAAACATTGTCGGGGAACACAATCACCGTGCCATTCGCCGTTGCCGGCTAAAACTCTATAGGTCAAAAATAAGCCATATCTAAACATGATTCAGAAGCGCAGGCGTTTTCTCTGGGCAAAGGCTCATTTAAAATGTACTGTGGCAAAGTGGAAAACTGTTCTTTGGTCAGACGAATCAAAATTTGAAGTTCTTTTTTGGAAAACTGGGACACCATGTCACCCGGACTAAAGAGGACAAGGACAACCCAAGTTGTTATACGCTCTGTTCAGAAGCCTGCATCTCTGATGGTATGGGTTTGCATGAGTGCGTGTGGCATGGGCATCTTACACATCTGGAAAGGCACCATCATGCTGAAAGGTATATTCAAGTTCTAGAACAACATATGCTCCCCTCCAGACGTCGTCTCTTTCAGGGAAGGCCTTGCATTTTCCAACATGACAATGCCAGACCACATACTGCATCAATTAAAACATCATGGCTGCGTAGAAGGATCCGGTACTGAAATGGCCAGCCTGCAGTCCAGATCTTTCACCCCTAGAAAACATTTGGCGCATCATAAAGAAGAAGATGCCACAAAGAAGACCTAAGACAGTCGAGCAACTAGAAGCCTGTATTAGACAAGAATGGGACAACATTCCTATTCCTAACTTGAGCAACTTGTCTCCTCAGTCCTCAGATGTTTGCAGACTGTTATAAAAAGAAAAGGGGATGCCACACAGTGGTAAACATGTCCTTGTCCCAACTTTTTTGGAGATGTGTTGATGCCATGAAATTTAATCAACTTATTTTTCCCTTAAAATTATAAATTTTCTGTTTAAACATTTGATATGTCATCTATGTTGTATTCTGACTAAAATATTGAAATTTGAAACTTCCAAATCATTGCATTCTGTTTTTATTCACAAAATGTACAGTGTCCCAACTTTTTTGGAATTGTGTATAAACCCCTGTAGATGATTGGCTCAGCTCTCTCCTCTCTCCGTTGTTAGCATGCAGAGATTCTGATTGGTGTGTCATCAGTTTTGCTGCCTAATGTTTAACTTACTCATTGTTGAACTTTTTGAGAAATGTGTCTTTGTTTTGAAAACTGAATTAATGGTTTATGGGGAAAAAAAGTGCCAACTAAAATCAGTTATATTAACAATCAAGAAAACTGCAATACGACTAGATTCTTACCCTCCGCTCTGCTATAATGCTGGCGTTCATTCCTCCTGGGACATTCGTACTTACGAGTTGACAAGTCGTAATTATGATGCAGGTGCTTTCAAGTCACTTTGGTCGGAACAATATGGCGATTTAACTTTCCTACATAAAATTCAACGATTTTTTTAACTTTACATCTACAAAATGATGAATAAAGAATTGTGTTAAACACATTGTGTTTTTGCTTTTTTTCTGTTTTTATTCAATTTATGAAGGTGATGTAAACTGAATCATTATATATACTATGGTAATTATACAATAATATAATAATTTGTATATGTAACATATAGTTTTATTTTACATTACAAAAAATAAATATTAATTTCAACAAATTTACCGTCAATACAGACGCTGCATATCTAGTCTTTGGATGCAGTTTTTCCAACTCGGAAACTCGGGCTTAGAACATTTCGACTTTGTGGTGGCGTTCCTGTGCGTTTAACTCGTAAATACGATCTATCCGACATGACTTGAACGCACCATTACTTTCCGTGATCGCATCTTATTGATTTCATGTTATTGTTAGGGCTTATATCCATGATGAAAGTGAAGCGAGCGGTCGGAGAATCGGATAACCAAACAATTACGCGATGAATCTCAGAGATATCCGGATGGGATTAGATTTCTCAGAGGACTTCTGAGTTACCTGAAAAGCAGTAATTATCTGATTCACGAACAACTGTAAAAACAATTAGTTAGTGAACTGGGTTGTGGTTTTGACTCAAAAAGTTCCGGTTCATAAGAGTCATTTGTTAATGAAGCCGACCTCACTGGCACGCTACGTGCGTGCGTGCGTGCAACCATCGTGCATTTATTAAAAAGACCCTTGTTTTTGCCATTTTTTGCGTTCTGACTCTGTCATCTGACAGTAGCTCATGAAACATTGTTACTATTACTATTTTATTCTTTGAAAATTGTGGGGTGGCACAGCTTTTTCTTAGGCTGGCAGTTGCCACTCCGGTAGATCCAGCCCTGGTTATAAGGGTGTAATATGAAATATTAGTGCTAATTTTGTCCTGTGCATGTTTTATAAATCTGTGCAGGGCCCTGATGGAGGTGTGCATGCCATGCTGAATGCCTGTTGTTTTTAAGAATAGCCTTTATTCTTTTTCGAATAGCTACCTTTCTGTGTTTATTTATTTTCTTTCTAAAAACCATTTTACAATTGTATTTACGGTAAAAACACACATTTCACAGAATAAACAGACTAATTTTCCACAGGCTTCATTAGACCTAAAAAAAAAGGTCATTTAATGTGGAGTTATTCAGCAATTTCTGAAAACATGTGGCAGGTGATGTATGACAGAAAGAGACGAAATCTCAGTTTTTACGGATTTGACTCTTAATTTAGAAGATAGAATAGCATTTTTATTGTAAGGTTTTTGCTTTCTTGAACACACGGGATTGTGTAACAGGCCTAACGTTACAAGAAAATGCCAGAATCTTCTCAAGCATAAGGTCGAATAAAAGTATTTTGACATATGTTTGATGTCATGGCAATATCTAGAATCGCTATTAACTAAAATATTTACTTTTGACGCATTGTTTATTCGCTTTAATCGTGGACTACTAACTTACTCGCAGTTTGGGCTGTAAAGTGTAGCGTCCATCCTCACTACGTGTCGCTGTAGTAAACAAATGAAAGGTGAGTTTGTGGTGTGGCTGATAATGTTATTCTGTTAGTTTAATTCTGGAAAACAAGTACGTCTTGGTGGTTTTAGCGATTGAGCTGCTTGTCTAAGTTGTTAC
Organism: Sinocyclocheilus anophthalmus; assembly: GCA_018155175.1. NCBI lineage: Eukaryota > Metazoa > Chordata > Actinopteri > Cypriniformes > Cyprinidae > Sinocyclocheilus > Sinocyclocheilus anophthalmus. Next base: position 73,244 of record JADLZN010000683.1, on the reverse strand, counting down.
TATGAAGCTGCAGACTTTGTTTCGTGATGACGAAACCGGAAGTACTCTTGTACCTACAGAGCAGTTTGTTTTCATTAGCATCTTCCCGATTTGTAGCATCTTCCCGATTTGTAGCATCTTCCCGATTTGCAGCATCTTCCCGATTTGCAGCATATTCCCGATTTGTAGCATCTTCCCGATTTGCAGCATATTCCCGATTTGTAGCATCTTCCCGATTTGCAGCATATTCCCGATTTGCAGCATCTTCCCGATTTGCAGCATCTTCCCGATTTGTAGCATCTTCCCGATTTGTAGCATATTCCCGATTTGCAGCATCTTCCCGATTTGCAGCATATTCCCGATTTGTAGCATCTTCCCGATTTTGTAGCATCTTCCCGATTTGTAGCATCTTCCCGATTTGTAGCATATTCCCGATTTGTAGCATCTTCCCGATTTGTAGCATATTCCCGATTTGTAGCATATTCCCGATTTGTAGCATATTCCCGATTTGTAGCATATTCCCGATTTGTAGCATATTCCCGATTTGTAGCATATTCCCGATTTGTAGCATATTCCCGATTTGTAGCATATTCCCGATTTGTAGCATCTTCCCGATTTGTAGCATCTTCCCGATTTGTAGCATATTCCCGATTTGCAGCATCTTCCCGATTTGCAGCATATTCCCGATTTGTAGCATCTTCCCGATTTGTAGCATCTTCCCGATTTGTAGCATATTCCCGATTTGTAGCATCTTCCCGATTTGTAGCATATTCCCGATTTGTAGCATATTCCCGATTTGTAGCATATTCCCGATTTGTAGCATATTCCCGATTTGTAGCATATTCCCGATTTGTAGCATCTTCCCGATTTGTAGCCTATTCCCGATTTGTAGCATCTTCCCGATTTGTAGCATATTCCCGATTTGTAGCATCTTCCCGATTTGTAGCATATTCCCGATTTGTAGCATATTCCCGATTTGTAGCATCTTCCCGATTTGCAGCATATTCCCGATTTGTAGCATCTTCCCGATTTGCAGCATCTTCCCGATTTGTAGCATCTTCCCGATTTGCAGCATCTTCCCGATTTGTAGCATCTTCCCGATTTGCAGCATCTTCCCGATTTGTAGCATCTTCCCGATTTGTTGATTATTTATTAAGCTCATGTTTGATCTCAGATCGACTTTTACTAAAGATTTCCTTGGGGAGGAGCGCAACGAATATCTCATTTTTGTTGTTGTCCTGCATTAATGCAGGGCTGTTGTAACTTACTTGTTTAATAGCAGAGTGGTAAGGTGGTTTGTTTTTGAAGTGAACTTAGTGTTGTGGGTTACTTTGTATGTTGGATACATTTGTTTAGTGTAGTATTTGGCAACTGAACAAATGAAAAGCTTGTTTTGCTTTTGAGGCATCTCTTTAGTCATATGTCTGTAAAATGAAAACGTTTTGTTTCTCGGGGAATCGAACCCCGGTCTCCCGCGCGGGATACGAAAATTGTCACAAGAGGTTAAGCTTAACTTACTTAAACTCTTCCCATTCATTCTCTATGGTAGTGCTTAACACTACGGATGCAGTATATTTTTGGCCACACGTTGATTTTATGGGCGCTGTTTCACTTTTTCCGTGGCGGGGTTTTGAAGTATATTTGAAGTCTTTGGTAGCGCAGACTGTCAGTCATTTCCTGGGAAGGAGAAGGGGCGCGTTTTACCCTGTTTTTATACAGTCTATGGATTTACCATTGGAGGTTCATGCATTTTTTTTGCAACATACGCTTACTGTGAAACTACAACGGCTTTATGAACTACACTATTACGTGATTGATTGATATATTAGAGGCATTTCTTTAGTCACATGTCTATAAAATAAAAACATAGTTTTTCTTCCGTCTCCCCGTCGGGGAATCGAACCCCGGTCTCCCGCGCGGCGACCGCGGATTGTTTAGCTAAACGGCCCTAAACCGTTTCCCATTCATTCTCAATGGTAGTGCTAAACCACTACGGATGCAATATACTTTCGGCCGCTAGCGTTCTCGTGGCGCTCTTCCGTGTTTTGTGCACCCCGGGAAGTTTGAATTCGCCATTTTTATCCCGACTCGGAGAGTGAAACACACACGGCGGTGATCTACCTCGTTTGTTTACTTCAACGAATCATCAGCCCATCTATCAAAGGTAACGTTGTTACATTATGTGACATCAGTTAACGTTTTGTTTATGCTGAAATCACACTAACGTTAGCTGTGTTCCTTACCTTGCCGCGTTTTATTTACTAGAATTCAACATATGGTGACGTGCGCGCAAAATGATGAATGAACATAGTTGTAATTTACGTTTCTGTATTCATGTTCATAACATATGCTTTTTTTCCGCATTTGTGCTTTCTCGCGGTTGCTGTCTTGGCAGCTATACTATACTCATTCCGTTTTTAGGTTGTATAAGGTTTTTATTAACTCGTGGATAGTTACATCGGTTGAGTTTTATCACTGTAAGTTAGTACTGAATTCAGATTGATTTTCTAAGCACTAAACACGAAATTCTCCCGCTTGAGGGAGTTTTGACAAAGGTTGTCTGTCATTTTTAACACGTCACCCGTTAATTGCAAGCTAAATTATGAACCGGCATTTTTTGTAATGAGTTTACGTAGATATGTTCCACAGTTTAAAAATTAAAGTGATTTGTTGTCCTGTGAGAATGTTTTATAACCATGCTTTTACTATAGTAACCGTAATTCAGCCATAGTATTTAGTAGTAGAATCACAACCATAAATTTGCCATTGTTGTTACTGTATTTGCAGTACATTCATGAAATTATGAATGAAAATCAATCTGCCCATAACAGCAGGATTACTACAGTTTTACTATAGTAGTGTTATGATTATTTTTGTATTTTCTGGTAAATATACGTGTATATATGTAGTATGTTGTATGTATTTTATTGTGTGTATATATATATGTATATGTGTATGTATGTATATGTTTGTGTATATATATATATATATATATTTTTGTCTATATATTTTTGTGTATATATATAAAATTGTGTATGTTATATGTTTGTATATATATTGTGTATGTTATATGTGTGTAGAGATATAGTGTGTATGTATATGTGTGTGTAATATAGTGTATGTATATGTTGTGTATATATTATATATAGGTTATGTATTTATGTTTGTATATCTGTATAATAGTGTGTGTAAATATATATGGGGTTTTTGTATGTTATGGTGTGTATATTATAGGTTATATTGTTGTGTGTATATATAGGGGTAATGTCTATGTGTGTGTATATATATGGTATTATATGGTTTGTCAATATATATTTGTATGTATATGTGTGTGTATATATATGTGTATGTATATGTGTGTATATATATGTGTATATATATATATATATGTCTGTGTGTATATATATGTAGTGTATGTATTGTGTGTGTGTGTATATATGTATGTATATGTTGTGTATATATATATATATGTATCTGTGTGTATATATATATTATATAGATTATATATGAATATATATGAATATATTTGTGTGATAGATATATCGCTTTTTCTGTCCTATAGGTCAACATGCACAAATAAGTCATGTTTTTCCCTGGAAAAGTGAAGGTTGTTCTCCGTAAGGGACCTCTAGGGTATCTCCTTCAGGAGCCAACTGATGAGGCAAGCCTGATTAAAAGCAACCCATCACTGCAGGACAAGTCAGCGCCCATGAAGCAGGACCTTGTCAGACAACATGCTCTGACTGTTGTCCGTCAGAGAGGAGGGGATGCCTCAGAAAAGAGAGAGGTTTTGGGTGAATACATCCTCCAATTTGGAAAATACAAGGGCAAGTCCTTTCGGTGGCTCCTTGAAAATGACATGGGGTACACCATATATTTGATGAAGACCCTGCAGCAGGAAGAGGCCGCTGGAGAGTTTAGAGCAGAGGGACACAGCAAACACAGCCTGGTGTCGTTTGCCAACTATGCTCACAGCTTTGAAGAAATTGAGTCTCTTCTTAGCTATGTGTCCACAACACCAGCTGCACCAGCAGCCTCATCAGAGGATGACCAGTTAGTTGGTTTCGGGGCTCGTGCCAAGAGCACATGGCAGGAGATTTGGAAAAGCAGGGCTGATGGATATGCATCCTTTGTATTGGGGGCGACCTGTGTCCCAGGGACACGGATGCACAAACTGCAGCAATACCTGCGGAAACAGCAGCAGTCAACCTGTCGGCCTGTGCCCACATCAAGTGCCATAACTCAGCCCATGGGTCAGTTGTGTATTTTTCTCATTTGCTCTTTAGCAGGAAATAGTGCCATTGTATCAACTGATATAAACAAATAACATAACTTATGATTTTACTCATACATTATGCTTCAGTTAACACAGGCTATAATTTTAAGAATCATTCTGGTAATACTTTTTATCTTCTTTTTTTTGTTTTTATTTATTTATTTTTTACAACCTTCTTGTCTTTCTCCAACACACACAGAGATGGATGAAGATGCTGAGTTGGAGAGTGCAATGCTGAGCATTACCCCCTCCAAGCTACAGGTGCAGTGTAAGTATGATTTCTTTCTGTGCTTTACTATATCAATTGTATTTTCCAATTTGTTTTCTCTCAAATGTTTTACTGTTTTGTGTGTTACCACCAGCGCCACCATCATCATCCTCAGCAGCTGAACCGGGGTGGTCTATGGAAACGGAAAAAGGTTTTTACACATGAGGTTCAGCACTGGAGCACAGTTCTGTTGAATTGTGAGATGAAATGCTCTCCAGGACTGAACATAAATCCTTGTGTTCTCAGTGTTTTGGCCATGTTCCGGCCTTGTTCCGTTAACAATGCGTTTGCTGTTGACAATAAACTAAATGTCCCAGGGGACTATGAATTGATTTCCCCTTCATGAATTGATACCAGCCACAATCAGGGTAAGTACTCGCTTTTGGCAACTCGTAAATGTTACTAACATATGATGAAATGCATGTTTTTGCATGTTTTGTTCACATCCCTCCTGGGCATATGTCATTTTATTTTGTACAAGACAAGCATGTGAAGTAAGATTAAGGTGTTTTTGTCCTTAAACCTAATATGCCTAATTATTATTATTTTTTAATCCTGCAGTACCTTCTGCTTCCCTCTCCAAATCACCTGCTGAAAAGCAACAACGAGTGACACCATTTCATGGTAAATGCATTGTAATTCTGTCCATCTATTCAATTCATCTATTTGTCTCATGTACTATGGTATTTATCTTTTTCTTCTTTGTTTTTATCTTTTCTTTTTTTTTAGCACCACCCATGCGCCCCAAAATACCTGTGTCCATTCCTAAAGAGTTGATGTTCCTTGTAAAAGATACGACAAAAGTGGAGAGAACGGATTCAACTACAGGTGTGTTTTATGTTAGGTTTAGTGATGCTTTTTTTATTCTAAAGTCACACTGTACATTGTAATTGTTTAGTATTTAAAATCTCATTTAATATTTATAATTCCTCACCTCTTGTATGAGTAATTGTTAATAGATAAATGGTATTCTGTTACAGGAGACAGCAGCACTATAGACACCTCTCGAGTGTGCAGGACACTTACTTTTGAGGAGTGTGGCAAAAGCAGTAAGGCTGTATTGCACTTGAAATTATTCAAATGTTGTGTTAAAAAAAGTCTAATTATACAATTGTATTTATCCATCTTTTTAGAAGATCTCTCTTCTTCAGCAACCACTACATATAGTCTCCAACAGACAGCTGAGGCATCACATGGTAAGATTGTAATTCTACTAGAATTTTGCTCTGGTAGAAAATTAAGGCCTTAAAAAAGGTATTTTAATTAGAACAGAAAGTCTTAAAATTCATAAAGTCATCATGACATTACATTTTGCATTGGGGAAAAAATTAATATCTTTCTCAGTATTTTTGTCTTGTTTTCTAGTTCAAATACCTAAACATCTTTAAGTCAAGATACACTTACTTGAGATGCAAAATGAAAATATAAAGATTTGCTTTGGGAATTTGAACTGAATTAAGTGAGTTTATGCTTAAAAATCAACTGTTTGTAAGTGGGATATGAAAACTTGTTTTCCCAAGTTTATTTTTTTGACCCCACTGGCAGACATTTGTTCTTGTTTCAATCATAAACTCACTTCATTTTGATCAATTTCACAGAAAACAAGACTTCTTATCTGGCATTGTGCTTCTCGTGTGTTTTTTCAAGGCTGTACAGCAGTGGTAACAAATATGTTAACTAAGTTAATAAATAAATGATGCAATATAAAGTGTAAACAGTTTATTGATTTTAACTGAACCATACGTTGATCTTTTCAGGAACCCTCCCACCTTCTGAATCCTCCTCTTCCCCTCATACACCCGAGCCACCACACAGTAAGATGTTTTCATAACTCTTTTCTCAAGTGCTACTCTGCCCCAGAAGTGTCCTTTATTATATAGTCTATAATGAGAAGAATTTAACAAAAGTGTAAATGTTATGACATTGCACTAATCTACTTTTTCTTTTTTCATCCGTTTTCTCAGGTGGTCCTTCTGTTTTTGTTGCCCCACTGACACTCAGATCATCCCCTCATACACCTGAGACACCACACAGTAAGATGTTTTTATAACTACTCTGAAGGTTTTACTATGGCCAAAATATGTTTTAATTTATTATACAATCTGTGATGATAATCCAATGTGTGAAAATGACTACATATCACCAATTATGTTTTTGTTTTTCATCCTTGTTCCCACAGTTTTTGTTGCCCCACCGGCACAGAGACCAGATCAGGATATAAGCACTTGGACCTGTTCTTATCATCAGAAAGTGTGGATGAAGACAGAGCTCCAATCTCTGGGACTGTGGCCTGGGTCCCACCATATGCTCAAGCCAGGAAACGCCCTTTCATTATGGCGCCTCCCTCCACAGCCAGAACTCATTGATACTGTGTTAGCACTCCCATCCCGCAATTTCTTTCAGCTCCATCCATTTTTTATTTGGAAACCAGAAAGTGACGTCATGGTGAGACTAAGAAATAATTATATACTCCCATGTCTTCATGGTTGTCCAAAGCCAGATATAGTCTCAGCTGGTGTGGGTAGGCCTCGAGTGATTGTTGGCACCAGTGGACAATATTACATCTTTGCTTCACGCCTTCGCTGCAGGATGTGCAAGAGGATCTGGTTTGCTGACAGTCCTCAGTGGACGGGGAAACTGCCAAAGCGGTTCACAAGCATTCTGCCAGCATTCCTAACTTACAAGAAGGCCATTTGCAAGTCTGTGCTTCATGAGCTGAGGCGTACTGGCAAGTCACCTTCAGACATGGCAAACCAGGTGAATGAGTTGATGCACCTTAAATATGAACAAGCTCACCTGGCATACCTTCACAGCATACAGAACATCTGGGATGCTGAGGCTGGGGTTTATGGGCAGATGACTCTTGGTCACCTTGTGAGGAAGGATGACATGCCACAGTCTTTTGGAGCCTATGAGGATGCAGATGGGTGGTGTGGAGTCTCTGTCTCTGCTCACTACCTGACTGACTGCCTCATTGATGAGTACCGGCGCCAAGAGCCAGCTATCACTAAACTCCTGCAGGGCACTTTTGGACAGGTCTTGCGGTCTGACCACACCAGGAAGGTGGCACGAAAAGTGACCTTGTCATCTGGCACCATGTCAAGCTATGCCGTTATGAACGAAAATTGGATGATTGTTTCCTGGGGATGGTGCAGTCTGAGAGAGAGAAGTCCCTTGAACCCTTGTACCAGGGGTTAGCAAAGAGGTACAATGATGCAGGGGTGGAGAAGGCCAATTTCCACTGGGTAGACAGGTGAGAAAAATCTGCATGTCCTTCCACTATCACTCATAATGTTAAATACATGATATTTGGGACCGCAAAAAGTAATCCAGTAACACTTTATAATAACTGCACTATAACGAACTATGAATCGTTAGTTAAGCATTAGTAAATAGTCTCAATTGTCCCAACTTTAATAGGCATTAGTAATCAGTTTATAAATACAGCTATAAATGTCTTGTTCTTGATTTATAAGCATATCTATAATGTGTTTGATAATAGTATTTTCATGCTTTATTAATGATCAATTTATCAATTCTAAATTATGTATTGCATTATTTACAAACCAGTTATTTAGTTGTCAGTGGTTCTTAAGATAATTTATAAAGTGTAAGTAAATGATAGATAACCTATTTAAATGTACATTTATAAATCTTATTATTTAGACATATGATAATAGTAACTTAGTGTGTTAATAAATGCTTCATTATATGATTTATATAAAAATTAAACAAACACAACACGGAGGGATACAGAACATAGAAATATTTTTTTCAAGATGCAAAAAAATTTAACTGTACAACTTTAAATCTCCTTTGTAATAGACGTGCTTATAAATCAAGAACAAGGCATTTATATCTGTATTTATAAACTGCTTACTAATGCCTATTATTGTTGGAACAATGGTTTATAAAGGATGAATTGACTATTTACTAATAATTAACTAATGATTCATAGTGTGCAGTTAGTAAGGTTTGTAATTCTAATCAGTTCCTCCTACTTGTTCAGGGATTGCTGCGCGCCATTCAGAATCCCTGAGCTTCATCACGGAGAGCACCTCGACTGGGATGCCTGGAGTACCACACAATCTATCATCGCTGAGGCCACTGCTGGGCCTCTGGAGAATACCTGTGCATCCCGTACACAATACAACCCCAACATTGTGGTCAAGTTGGATTTGTTTCACTGTATGAGGCGTTTCACACGGGAGTGCTCTTCAGAGCACCATCCCCTCTACAGCACCTTTTGTCAGCTCCTATCCACTGCATTTTCTGTCGTGGATCAGGAAGACCTGCAGAAGCTCAAGGATGCTTATCAGTTCTGTGGAATTCAGCCACCAAATCCTACAAAACAGCACATCAGAGAGCACTGTAGGATCAAAATTCCACAGCCAACAGAACTGGTCGACAGAGTGGAGAAAGTTCTTCGGCATTTCCACCTGACCACAGACCCAAACAACTTACCACTCTTCAAACCATCCATGCTGAAAACATGGCGTATCCAGAGGGTGCACATTCTCCGTGGGTGCCTTAGTGACCCTGAGGTCACAGAGGGAATCCTGTACAGGTATGGGGGAACTCTGCAGCTTAATCATGTCCCTGGTGAAGGCGCAAAAGTCCCCATATGGATTCCAGTCAGAGGGACATCACAGCAGGAGGGGTATCATTTCCACCAGTCCCAGTGGATTACTGGAACTCATGCATCCTGCGAATTGTTTCAGGCCCAGGGCATGACAGGGGTTGCACGATGGAACTACCAAAGGCTTCTGGACCTTAAGCAGCCAGATGTAGTTCTTCCACCTGTGTTCGATCCATTACTGATAACTGAGCTAAATTCTGCTTCAAAGAAAGTGACTGGAAAAGAGAAGTACCCTGTACTTCACCTCTCTGATAGGGACACGGGAGAGAAGTTTGGCCTTGAATACAGTGAGCCAGAGTGCCATCCAGTTCAACTTGATTGGAACAAACATAAAGTGCAAAAGAAAGATGATTCTTCTGTTCTTGTGCCTCTCTTCCCTGTCCCAACACCATCCACAAATCCACCACCCACTGCTGTGCTTGTGTCCCAGTTCCACCAACTTAAACCTGCTGCAATCTATAAGGTACAGATGTTGTCCCAAGGAAGCATGGAACCTCCAGTTAAAATGGGTAAGTTAATACCAATTTCCAAAACCATCATTTTAAATATCATTGTAAATGACTTCTTGTTCTTGTCAACATCATCTCAGTAAATGAGTAAAATAACAATGAACTTTTCTCTTCATTCCAGGAACCTCAAATACTCCACCCCTGCCTTTGCAGTCCTCACCAAGGAGTGCCCGCACTGGACCAATCAAGACTGGTGGACGAGTGTTCGTCTTAGACCACAAGCGCTGGACATCACCAATGAAGGAGGCTATCGACAGCCTCCTACACAATTACCATGGACAGAAAGACAAGTTGAAGCTTGTGGATCAAGACTATGCAGCTATGGTCCATCGGTCTGCCACAGATCCAAACAGTCTACTTCACCCCACAACCAAATACCATATAACACAGTACATAAAACACCTGGCTAAACAGGTAAACACAAGTTCATCACTGAACACCAGTCCAGAAAACCTTTTGGAGACACAAAAACTGTGGCAAAGTTTAACTGAGGAATGTAAGACTGCCCATGTCCCAGTTGTAGAACTGCCACCAGCCATTGTGAATCCAGCAGATCTAGTCTCACAGCCAGCATCTGAACAGTCACTAACACAGGAGAATGTACAGAAAATAGTAAAGGATATATTGCTACATCAGCAGGAGCAGCAACAGCAGCAGCAACAAAAACCCAGACAAACTAAAAAATGTCTTGCGTGTGGGCAGCCAAAATCCCGCTACCAAAGTGATGGATCATCAATTCATCACTTTTATCAACAAGGGCCTGTTCGATATCACTACTGCTCCACTAAGGTGTTTAAAGCCTATTCTGTAGAGGGACTGACAAATCCTAGAATGGCCTTTGAAGAGTTTGCACAGACTGACTTCTTTCAGCGTGAACTGCAATTAACAAAGCGCAGAGTGGAGGACAAAGCTGAAAAGAAGAGGAAACTCTCTGACCCTCAACCTCAGGGACGAATGTGCCGTTTCTGTCGCACAGAGTTAAAGCAGGGCCCAAACAGCAAACATATCCACACAGGGTTTCCAGGAGTGGCAGGAAAATACATTTACTGCCCTGCTAAAGTCCTCGACTTATACAAAGACAGAGGCATGACAAAGGAAATGACATGGAAGGAGTTTCAAGCCTCATCACTCTATGGCATGGAAAAGGAGAGGTGGGCAGCAGAGAGAAAGAAATAGACATTCTGAACGTGTATACATACATTTGATACATTTCATATATTAATCACCCATTGTTTTCATGTTGCATCATTCCGTTGCTCCATTCCTGTCAATTACATACACATTTTAATGAATCATTGTTTATGTTCTTCACATCCTGTCCTTAACATAGCATCCATCCTAGCACATAAGATCTAAATGGAGCATATTCTGGTAAATTGCAACCGTTTGTAAATCGTTTACTGATTAATCGAATTGATTTTGTTGTTATTTCCTTGTGTACATATATCTAATTGATTTAGTTATTTTTTCTTGTGAAGGATCTGTATATCAGAACTGATAGTTATTACTTATATAAAATTGTTTTCACACTTGCTGGTTTTTAGTCCCTATTGTTCAACTTCTGTCCAGTCCCATCCCATTGCTTTGCAGCAGCTATAATTTCTTTAGTTATACTTGGGTTGTTTTGTTTTACTTGTTTTAGCACTCTCTAAATTCAACTGAAGGCATATGTTTGAGTTAATTTAATAAAACATTGATTTTAAGTAACTAACTTGTTTCATTTGATTTCATCTTCAAACACTAGCCAGCTTATTTTCAATATGAATAAATGGTTAAATAGGTTATTTTTATTCATTTTTTTATGCAACAGAGTATCAGTCTTGATTTATAAAATATTTTTTTGCAGTTTAACATGTTATACTGATATTACATACTATAATTTGGGCCTTCCTCTATACAATTGTCTATACAAAAAATTATATACACATTTCAGACTGAACTGACTTAGATTTGAACCGGCCTCTCATGTGAAATTGTGAATAACTAGTGCAGCAAAAACTAGAAACACTTAATTTATCATTTATCTTAAGTGTGACAAATTATTCCTCTACTCAATCAATTTTTATTCAGTACTTGAATATTACACATTTTGAGTTAAGTTTAAATGATTCTTCTTTACATTTCAAAAGCCATTTAATAGAAACCATTCATGTTTAATATAACCATTATTATATAATCATGTTTTCATATAAACATGTAATGTATACTACTATTACTGTATTAATTTTAATACTAATCATTTATTCATAATTTACTTTGTTTTTCAAAAAGGCAAGACACAAATTACTTACTTTGCAGCTGTAATGTATTGTTTAATTTTAGAATTTTGTTTGATGAAAAGCACAAAGCTGTGTAAAATAATGGTTTAGACCTGTGTGAGTGGGATTCGAACCCCGGTCCAAATAAATGCATGAAAAGATCTGATTGGCTGTGACATCATTTCCGCTCTTTGGCCAGCTGTTGAAATGCTTCGATTTCATTGGCTGTCAGTGAGTTACGACTATCCACGGCTGGCCCCCGCGTGACAGGCGGAGATACTGTCCACTATACTAACGAGGAAGCAGCTGGTGAGTGAAGGCGGGATATGGGACTTCTGTCTCTCGAGTACGTACTTAGTACGCTCATGTTTTTCTTCAGATCGTATAAATCTTTCGCCTTTTACTAAAGATTTCCGCGGGGAAGAACACAATGAGTATAAACTAATTTTTTGATGCCCTGCTGAACTGCGGGGCTACTCAAGCGAGTTAAATGTCAGAAATATGTCTTATCTAGCTTGTTTTTAATGTGCGTTTACATTGAGGCGGATAGCAGTTTCGTAGGTCTGTCCCAATACAAGCTCACTTTCAGTTCAGAGCTCGTGTTAGGCTCTGAAGAGAGCATTTTCTGTGTGTTCAGTAATGTGACGGTGCCCTCTTCTGGTCAGCTATATCTATGTCCGTCTAAAAGCGGTCGCTGAGTGTAATTAGTATTATTCTTTTGACCTAAACTCTTATTTAAAAGTACAAAAAGAAAAGACCGGACGGGTTTTTTGGCTAAGTGTTTTTTATTTTGTATTTATTAATTTTTTTTATTGCCTGAAGAACATAAATACCAAACAAATAACAGTCAGAAAAATCTTAATACAATTCAAAGAAGTCCAAATAGCAGCATAACAAAAAATACACGGATAAACAAAATAAACATAACAGGAAAAGTAAGAAAGAAAAACAAATAAATACAGGGGAAAAAAAACAAAAACAAAACCTACAATGCATACAATGCAAGGGGCTTAATCAAACAACTCTCAGGACAGTTGTTCCTCACTGTCGAGGTAGACAGGTTAGCTTATGAGACCACCTAGAGGGCTTCCCACTGAGTACACCCTATGGGCAAACCATGGAGCAATAATTTGCAGCATAGTTAAAAGATATAGTTAATGTTATTCCTAATTAAGGCCCTTGGTGAACCTTTACTATGAGTTTGTTTGTAATGATGATTAAATGTGAACATTGTTTAATGCTCCTCAGATCCCTGTAACTTCACAATGAGTATAACTTAATATTTTGATGCTCTTCTTAATTATGGGGCTCCTCAATCCGGTTTAAATATCAGATTTATTACAGTGGTTTTGTGTTAGACAGTTTTTTTTTTTGTGTGAAAGTATACAAATTTCTGCCCATAATTTTGATGTAATGGTGATAGTAAATTAAAAGCTTGTTAGTATTTTCAGAAAGCGTGATTGTATGCGAGATCAATAGTCCTGTGTTCCGCTTTAGGCGCATAGCCGTTTCGTCTGTATATTATTTTGCTCTTTTTATCCCAACACAATAAAGAAACAAGTTATGCTATGTTTCCAACAGTGTCTGTCAAAATAAGCTCATCACTTTGTTTTAGTGTTTGTGTTAGACAAGACATTGAGAGAACATTGTTTTTCTATATAGTTCTCCCTAAACATTTTTGTATGTGCTTTATATGTTACTGCATATGTTTTAATAAAACAGTTTTAATCAGTGAGGGATTATCCTGTATGTACAGTGAAGTTGAGCCAATCATTAACTGAAATGAAAACAACAAAAACACACTTTAAATAAAATAAACTGAAATAAAATATAAAAACATTTTATTTCAGCTAGTTGCCAATGCCAAGGCAACATTTAAAATAAATCAAAAGGAAAGAAAGTTCATCTCTTGGTTTGAGATAATGTATCCGAGGCAGGTTCACCTATTAACCTTTTAAATATTGGCCTGCTAAAATGTTTCAGAGCTTCAAATGCTTCAAAAAACATAATAGAAAATCTGAAAAGTTATGCTTCTCTTTGTCAAATTATTTATTACTTTAGTATCTTTTTACTTTATAATGTCTACATCGACTACATCTTTGTTTGCATTCCTTGGTTCCTTGTGTTTATTATAATTCAGATATATATATATATATATATATTTATATATTTTATTTTTTTTCTCTTCTTTAATGTAAACTCTTGTTTGTCCTCAAGGGAAGTTGTCCTTACTTGCTGGTTTTCCCTGTCTTTTTATGTACATTAAGCAACATTTTTAAAAAAAATAACATGATTGGCCTGTAAGGACAGTGCTGTTAGAAAACAGAAACAAAGTCGAATTCCAGAGCTTTGATAACAACAACTAATAAAACAAAAAATTTTGTAGACGTCAACAAATACGTATATTTTTGGCCTTGGTCATTTCTATTTCTATTTTACGTTGTTATATATATATATATATGAAATCTATTGTTTATTCTGTAGCGTTTTATAATTGCTCATTATATTTTTTACTGTATATAAGATCACTATAAGTAATGTATTTTTAATGTGCCGTTATATATTTTAGCCCTTTTTATTAATGTTATACATTTTATGGAGACTGTCGGCAATCATTGTAATCATTCAGTACCGATAGCATCAGATATCATCAATGTCATGTACGATAAACACTGTATGAACGTTTTGTGACAGTAAGATTTTTTTTTTAAATATAGAAATTAATATTTATTCAGCAGGGATGAATTAAAATCGCACTAAGTAACAGTAAAGACTTTTACATAGAGAGGGAGAGAGAGAGAGACTGAGTAATGAATGTTTGCCATTGACAGGAATGAAGTACTTTTGAAATAATTAAAATATTCATAATATTACTATATCCGTGGGATTTGTAACTTACAGTACTCTAAAAGTAGCCTATATAAAGCGTAATCAGTCGTGTTTTGAGAATAGCGACTTCTCATGTTCCTCATTGTTTGGGAATATGGCCAGGTGCTCGCTCTCCTCCTCTCCCCTCTCCCGCTCTTTCTCTCTCGCTTCTCCCTCTCCCTCTATCCCCCCCCCCCTCCCTGTCGCCCTCTCTCCTCTCCTCTCCGCTCCTCCCTCGCCCGCGATCGCGCTCGCCGCCCGCCCCTCCCTCTATCGCGCCCCCCCTCCCTGGCTCTCGCTCTCTCTCCCTCTCCCGCTAAATCACCCCCCCCCCCCCCCTCTCGCGCTCCCTCTCCTCTCGCGCGCTCCGCGCCTCTCTCCCGCGCCCGCGCTCTCTCTCCCTCTCGCTCTCGCTCTCCCTCTCTCCCTCCGCGCTCGCGCGCCCGCTCCCTCTCTCCCTCGCCTCTCGCCGCTGGCTCACCCTATCCTCGCCACCCTGCCCTCGCCATCGCTCTCTATCGCGCCCCCTCCGCTCCCTGCGCCCCCCTCTCGCGCTCCCTCGCCTCTCCGCTCTCTCTCGCTCCTCGCTCCTCCCTCCTCCCGCGATCTCGCCCCCAGCGCCCTAGCGCGCCCCTCTCCCGCGCTCGCGTCCTCGCTCTCTCTCGCTCGCCCGCGCCGCTAGCGCTCCCCCCCGCCCCCGCCGCTCCCGCGCCCCCCCCTCGCGCTCTCCCCGCCCTCTCCCGCCGAGCTCGCCCCCCCGCCCTCTCTCTCGCTCTCTCTCGCCGCGCGCCTCCCTCCCCCCCCGCTCTCTCTCTCTCCCGCGCCCGCTCCCCTAGCGCGGCCCCCCCCTCCCTCGCGCCGCGCTCGCTCTCGCCTCTCCTCGCCAGCCCTCGCGCGCCGCGCGAGCTCCCCCCCCCCCCCGCGCGCAAGGCATGCAGGTTCAAGGCAAAGAGCTTGAGGGGCCGGACGGGCACAGGAGGGGCCAAAACAGGGGCCCCGGACATGAAGAACCGGCAAGAAGACAACAAAACAAAACACACAGAGAGGGACGAAGAGGAAGAAGACACTGGACGGGGGCCCCCTCGCGCGCGCCCGCGCGCCCCCCCCGCGCGCGCCCAGCGCCCCGGCGCCCCCCCCGCGCGCGCTGCGCCCGCGCGCGCGATCGCTCCCCCCGCCGCGCCCTCGCGCTCGCGCGAGCGCTCCCCCGCGCTCCCGCTCGCGCGCCCGCGCCCGCGCGCGCCGCGCCGCTCCCCGCGCCGCCTCGCGCTCCCGCATCGCTCCCGCGCGCCCATCGCTCTCCCTGCTCCCGCGCGCCCGCGCACCTCGGCCCCTCCGCGCAGCCCGCGCCCGCGATCGCGCCCCCGCCCCTCGCGCCCACCCGCGCGCCGCTCCCGCGCCCGCTCCGCGCGCCCCTCGCTCCATCGCGCGCTCGCGCTCGCGCTCCCGCTCCGCGCCCCGCGCCCGCTATCGGCCGCCCCCCTCCGCTGCGCGCGCCCTCGCCCCCCCGCGGAGCGCGCCGCCCCGCGCCCCGCGAGCGCGCCCCCCCCCCCCGCCCTCTCTCTCGCCGCTCGCGCCCGCGCGCCCACTCCCGCAATCCCCCCCCCCCCCCCGCGCGTCCCGCGCCCCGCGAGCGCGCCCCCGCCCGCTCGCGCGCGCGCGCGCGCGCGCCCGCGCGCGCGCGCGCGCGCGCCCGCGCCCCCCCTCGCGCGCACAGCCGGGCAAGGCAAGGCAATGAGCGTGAGGGGCAGGGACGGGCACAGATGCCAAGCAGGGCCAGGACGAAGAACAAGTACAGAATACAGAAAGCAAAACAACAAGAGAGTGGGAAAGAGGAAGTCAAGAAGGACAGGACGGGGGCCCTCCCCCCGCTCGCGCGCCCGCGCCGCCCGCCCCCCGCGCTCTCGCTCCCCCCCCCCGCGCGCGTCGTCGCCCCACTGCGCTGCGCGCCCCCGCCCTCGCTCTCCCTCGCGCACCGACGCTCCCAGTGCGCAGCTCGCCAGCGCGCGCTCCCCCGGCGCTCGCCCCCGCTCTCGCGCTCGCGCGCGTCGCCCCCGCCCGCGCCCTCGCCCCGCGCGCGAGACGCAGCGCCCGCCCGCCCCCCCCCCCCCCCCCGCCCCCCGCCCCCCCCCCCCCCACCCCACCCCCCGCCCCCCCCCCCCCCACCCCACCCCCCGGAGCGAGCGCCCCCCCCTCAGCGCCCCGCCGCTCCCCGGCGCCTCCGCCCCCCCCCCCCCCCCCCGCGCGGCGCCCCCCCCCCCAGCGCCCACCCCCCCCCGTCCCCCGCGCCGATCGCCCCCGCCCACCCCTCCCCGCCCCGCCTCTCCCTCGCGCGCGGCTCGCGCCCCCCCCCCCGCGCCCCCCGCGCGCCGCCCGCTCCCCCCCCCGGCGCTCCCCCCGCGCGCTCTCCGCGCCCGCGCGCGCGCCCCCCGCGCCCGCGCGCCCGCCCCCCCCCCGCTCTCGCGCCCCCCCGCTCCGCCGCCGCCCCCCGCTCTCGCGCGGCGCCCTCCCCCCCGCGCGCGCCCCCCGCGCGCCCGCCCCCCTCGCTCGCGCCGCGCCCGCCCCCCCCCCCCGCTCCCCCGCCCGCGCGCCCGCCCCCCGCGCGTCGCGCGCCGCGCCTATCCGCCCCCCGCGCGCGCGCGCCCTCTCCCCCCGCGCGCGCGCCCCCGCTCTCCCCCTCGGCCCCCCGCGCGCGCGCGCCGCGCCCCGCCGCCCTCCGCGCGCTCGCGCGCGCGCGAGGGCGGGGCGGGGGGAGGAGAGCGCGGGGGGGCGGCGGGGGCCGGGGACGGATCAATGGGGGGGGGGGGGGGGCGACAGGAGAAAAAGAACGCGCGGCGCGAGGGGGTAAGCAGGAACCGGTTAGGTAACGGGAGGGGGAGGGGAGACGGCCGAAACGTGCGAACATAATGAGCGATAACAAAGTGACAACCGCCAGGTGTGGACTGTGACGGGTCGAGTGGTATTTGAGCACGTGTCCCGGGCTTGGTGCGCCTGAACACAAGAGGAATAAAGACAGAAAATACAACATATTTTCTATATCACTATTATTATTTATATTAATATGTTGATAAATTATGACTGATGACCACAGTTTTATTGTAAAAATTGTAACACTTTAGGATAGGGACCAACTCTCACTATTAACTAATTGCTTATTAACATGCATATTATTAGCATATTGGCTGATTATTAGTACTTATAAAACACATATTCTGCATGACCATATTCTACATCCCTAATCTTATCCAATACCTAAACTTAACAACTAACTTACTTACTATTAATAAGCAGCAAATTAGTTGCTTGAGGCAAAAGTCATAGTTTGTTTGGTTTGTTAATGGTGAGAATTGGACCTTAAATTAAAGTGTGACCATAAAAATAATAGTAACTCTTGCCAGAAACTATGGTAAATGTTTGTAAAGGCAACATCCCTAACCAAATACAGAAACTCAGTGTTTATTAATTCCTCCCTAAGCATGATCGAAACTGGGAAAGGTTTTGAAACTTCTGCCAAACTGTTCATATCTCAAAACAAATAGATGACCGATATATTTAATATCAGTTATTATTATTGTATTTTGTAAACCAGCTTTTGTATGTTTTGGTGAATAAACATACCAGTAGGCCTACATTTCTAATAGCAATAATAATAGGCCCGTTCTTAATTTTTACATTAAGATACATTGCAGCAATGGACATTTTTAACTCCCAGTTTATTATTCTACTGAAGAGACCAAGGTTTATTTGCATAAGCAAATTACTGTGTGTAGGTTGGGCATATTGTGGTTGGTCATTTAAATTTGAAAGTTCAAATTCGTGCTTAGCACTTAAAAGTCTTTCTATGTGTAATTTGATTTATTCTGTGTCTCGGTCTTTGTACCATTTCAGTAGTAAGCTGCTTTGCATTTCGGCCGTTATTGTTTGGTGGCCTCGTGGGCCTCGAGTCGCTCGAAAAAGCCCCTGGAGCTCATCTTTACCGGTCACTGAGAACCAGAGTGGGGGGCGCCATCTTTCTCCCATGCCCACCAGAGTGAGGCCTCGTGGGCCTCGAGTCGCTCGAAAAAGCCCCTGGAGCTCATCTTTACCGGTTACTGAGAACCAGAGTGGGGGGCGCCATCACACTCCCATGCCCAGCCAGAGTGAGGCCTCGTGGGCCTCGAGTTGCTCGAAAAAGCCCCTGGAGCTCATCTTTACCGGTCACTGAGAACCAGAGTGGGGGGCGCCATCTTTCTCCCATGCCCACCAGAGTGAGGCCTCGTGGGCCTCGACTCGCTCGAAAATGCCCCTGGAGCTCATCTTTACCGGTCACTGAGAACCAGAGTGGGGGGCGCCATCTTTCTCCCATGCCCACCAGAGTGAGGCCTCGTGGGCCTCGAGTCGCTCGAAAAAGCCCCTGGAGCTCATCTTTACCGGTCACTGAGAACCAGAGTGGGGGGCGCCATCTTTCTCCCATGCCCACCAGAGTGAGGCCTCGTGGGCCTCGAGTCGCTCGAAAAAGCCCCTGGAGCTCATCTTTCACGGTTACTTAGAACCAGAGTAGGGGGCGCCATCACACTCCCATGCCCACCAGAGTGAGGCCTCGTGGGCCTCGAGTCGCTCGAAAAAGCCCCTGGAGCTCATCTTTACCGGTTACTGAGAACCAGAGTGGGGGGCGCCATCTTTCTCCCATGCCCACCAGAGTGAGGCCTCGTGGGCCTCGAGTCGCTCGAAAAAGCCCCTGGAGCTCATCTTTACCGGTCACTTAGAACCAGAGTGGGGGGCGCCATCTCACTCCCATGCCCAGCCAGGGTGAGGCCTCGTGGGCCTCGAGTTGCTCGAAAAAGCCCCTGGAGCTCATCTTTACCGGTTACTGAGAACCAGAGTGGGGGGCGCCATCTTTCTCCCATGCCCACCAGAGTGAGGCCTCGTGGGCCTCGAGGCGCTCGAAAAAGCCCCTGGAGCTCATCTTTACCGGTTACTGAGAACCAGAGTGGGGGGCGCCATCACACTCCCATGCCCACCAGAGTGAGGCCTCGTGGGCCTCGAGTCGCTCGAAAAAGCCCCTGGAGCTCATCTTTCCCGGTTACTGAGAACCAGAGTGGGGGGCGCCATCTTTCTCCCATGCCCACCAGAGTGAGGCCTCGTGGGCCTCGAGTCGCTCGAAAAAGCCCCTCGTTCCAAGTTATGGATCAAAATTCCAAGAAAATCGCGTTCGTCCGAATCGCGACGGCACGTAGACTCGCGACCCCCTCTCGGGCCGACCTCCGGAGGCGCGGGCGAATCCCATTCGCACCCCGGGACGAGGCGCCTTTCCCGGCCGGCCCCGGCACCTCGGAGAGGCTGGAAGTCTGGCCCGTCCCCCGCATGTCGTACTTAGTCGTTTTTGCCCTGGACCCGCCACTGGTCAACCCGTTAAAACGGAGACCCACCCAAGGGGGTGCCCCTGGAGCTCATCTTTCACGGTCACGTAGAACCAGAGTAGGGGGCGCCATCACACTCCCAAGCCCAGCCAGAGTGAGGCCTCGTGGGCCTCGAGTCGCTCGAAAAAGCCCCTGGAGCTCATCTTTACCGGTCACTGAGAACCAGAGTGGGGGGCGCCATCTTTCTCCCATGCCCAGCCAGAGTGAGGCCTCGTGGGCCTCGAGTCGCTCGACAAAGCCCCTGGAGCTCATCTTTCCATCATCTTTCACAGCTCGGAGCCTTGCCCGGGAAAGGTGCTCCGTCCTGGGCAAGGCCTCCGGCGAGGGGGTGGGTGGTAGTCTGACCCGCGCGCGATTTGGAACGCCGAGGCCTAGGAACTTGAAACTCGGGTCGATGATAGACACCGAGGCCCCCTGTCCGATGCCGCCCGCCCCGAGTCGATAGGCCACCGGTGGCCGGGGATAGCGCCCCCCAAAGTTGAGATTTTGACCGGCTATATCTCGC
This sequence comes from Sinocyclocheilus anophthalmus, assembly GCA_018155175.1. Taxonomy (NCBI): domain Eukaryota; kingdom Metazoa; phylum Chordata; class Actinopteri; order Cypriniformes; family Cyprinidae; genus Sinocyclocheilus; species Sinocyclocheilus anophthalmus. The sequence continues at coordinate 52,546 of JADLZN010000683.1, read as the reverse complement.
CGAGGCCGAGGCCTAGGAACTTGAAACTCGGGTCGATGATAGACACCGAGGCCCCCTATCCGATGCCGCCCGCCCCGAGTCGATAGGCCACCGGTGGCCGGGGATAGCGCCCCCCAAAGTTGAGATTTTGACCGGCTATATCTCGCCGAGGCCGAGGCCTAGGAACGTAAAACTCTGGGTGAAGGTAGACCCCGAGGCCCCCTATCCGAAGCCACCCGCCCCGAGTCGATAGCTCGCCGGTGGCCGGGGATAGCGCCCCCCAAAGTTGAGACTTTGACCGGCTATAACTCGACGAGGCGGAGGCCTAGCCCCACCAAACTCGGGTCGATGATAGACCCCGAGTCCCCCTATCCGACGCCGCCTCCCCCGAGTCGATAGCCCACCGGGCCGCGGAGATAGCGGCCGCGGTCAGGGGTCCGATCGTTCACCGAAAAGGGCCTCCATCCCGGCCAAGGCCTCCGGAGAGGGGGTGGGTGGTAGTCTGACCCGCGCGCGATCGGGAACGCCGAGGCCTAGGAACTCGAAACTCGGGTCGAAGATAGACCTCGAGGCCCTCTATCCGACGCCGCCTCCCCCGAGTCGATAGCCCCCCGCTGGACGGGGATAGCGCCCCCCAAAGTTGAGACTTTGACCGGCTATATCTCGCCGGGGCCGAGGCCTAGGAACTTGAAACTCGGGTCGAAGATAGACCTCGAGGCCCTCTATCCGACGCCGCCTCTCCCGAGTCGATAGCCCCCCGCTGGACGGGGATAGCGCCCCCCAAATTTGAGACTTTGACCGGCTATATCTCCCCGAGGCCGAGGCCTAGGAACCTGAAACTCGGGTCGATGGTAGACCCCGAGTCCCCCTATCCGACGCCGCCTCCCCCGAGTCGATAGCCCCCCGCTGGACGGGGATAGCGCCCCCCAAAGTTGAGACTTTGACCGGCTATAACTCGACGAGGCGGAGGCCTAGCCCCGCCAAACTCGGGTCGATGATAGACCCCGAGTCCCCCTATCCGACGCCGCCTCCCCCGAGTCGATAGCCCTCCGGGCGCCGGAGATAGCGGCCGCGGTCGAGGGCGGATCTTTCCCCGAGAAAGGTGCTCCATCCCGGGCAAGGCCTCCGGAGAGGGGGTGGGTGGTAGTCTGACCCGCGCCCGATTTGGAACGCCGAGGCCTAGGAACTCGAAACTCGGGTCGAAGATAGACCCCGAGGCCCCCTATCCGACGCCGCCTCCCCCGACTCGATAGCCCCCCGCGGACGGGAATCGCCCCCCAAGTTGTGGAGATTTTGACGGCTATATCTCGCCGAGGCCGAGGCCTAGGAACGTAAAACTCTGGGTGATGGTAGACCCCGAGGCCCCCTGTCCGATACCGCCTCCCCCGAGTCGATAGCCCGCCGGTGGCCGGGGATAGCGCCCCCCAAAGTTGAGACTTTGACCGGCTATATCTCGCCGGGGCCGAGGCCCAGGAACATGAAACTCGGGTTGATGATAGACCCCGAGGCCCCCTATCGGATGCCGCCCGCCCCGAGTCGATAGCCCTCCGGTGGCCGGGGATAGCGCCCCCCAAAGTTGAGACTTTGACCGGCTATAACTCGACGAGGCGGAGGCCTAGCCCCGCCAAACTCGGGTCGATGATAGACCCCGAGTCCCCCTATCCGACGCCGCCTCCCCCGAGTCGATAGCCCTCCGGGCGCCGGAGATAGCGGCCGCGGTCGAGGGCGGATCTTTCCCCGAGAAAGGTGCTCCATCCCGGGCAAGGCCTCCGGAGAGGGGGTGGGTGGTAGTCTGACCCGCGCCCGATTTGGAACGCCGAGGCCTAGGAACTCGAAACTCGGGTCGAAGATAGACCCCGAGTCCCCCTATCCGACGCCGCCTCTCCCGAGTCGATAGCCCCCCGCTGGACGGGGATAGCGCCCCCCAAAGTTGAGACTTTGACCGGCTATAGCTCGCCGAGGCCGAGGCCTAGGAACCTAAAACTCGGGGTGATGATAGACCCCGAGGCCCCCTATCCGAAGCCGCCAACCCCGAGTCGATAGCCCGCTGCAGGCCGGGGATAGCTCCCCCCCCAAAGTTAGATTTGACCGGCTTATAGGCACGCCGAGTTTCTCGAGGCCTAGGAACCTAAATCTCGGGGTGATGATAGACCCCGAGGCCCCCTATCCGAAGCCGCCAACCCCGAGTCGATAGCCCGCCGCTGGCCGGGGATAGCGCCCCCCAAAGTTGAGATTTTGACCGGCTATAGCTCGCCGAGGCCGAGGCCTAGGAACCTAAAACTCGGGGTGATGATAGACCCCGAGGCCCCCTATCCGAAGCCGCCAACCCCGAGTCGATAGCCCCCCGCAGGCCGGGGATAGCGCCCCCCAAAGTTGGGATTTTGACCGGCTATATCTCGCGGAGGCCGAGGCCTAGGAACGTAAAACTCTGGGTGATGGTAGACCCCGAGGCCCCCTATCCGAAGCCGCCAACCCCGAGTCGATAGCCCGCTGCAGGCCGGGGATAGCGCCCCCCAAATTTGAGAATTTGACCGGCTATAGCTCGCCGAGGCCGAGGCCTAGGAACCTAAAACTCGGGGTGATGATAGACCCCGAGGCCCCCTATCCGAAGCCGCCAACCCCGAGTCGACAGCCCTCGGGCGCCGAGTAGCGGCCGCGGTCCCGAGGGCGTATCTTTTTCCCCGAGAAAGGTTTCTCCCATCCCCCGTGCACGTCCGCCGGAGAGGGGTGGGTGGATCTTACCCGCGCCCGATTTGGAACGCCGAGGCCTAGGAACTTGAAACTCGGGTCGATGATAGACACCGAGGCCCCCTATCCGACGCCGCCATCCCCGAGTCGATAGCCCCCCGCTGGATGGGGATAGCGCCCCCCAAAGTTGAGACTTTGACCGGCTATATCTCGCCGAGGCCGAGGCCTAGGAACTCGAAACTCGGGGTGATGGTAGACCCCGAGGCCCCCTGTCCGATGCCGCCAACCCCGAGTCGATAGCCCTCCGCTGGACGGGGATAGCGCCCCCCATAGTTGAGATTTTGACCGGCTATAGCTGGCCGAGGCCGAGGCCTTGGAACCTAAAACTCGGGGTGATGATAGACCCCGAGGCCCCCTATCCGAAGCCGCCAACCCCGAGTCGATAGCCCGCTGCAGGCCGGGGATAGCGCCCCCCAAAGTTGAGACTTTGAACCCTCACAACTCCGGAACCGGACCGCGCCGGAAGTCCGGCAGGGTCGCGTTGGAGAGCCCCCCCCGGAGCCCTACCGACGCCCCGAGTTTCAGCGCCGGCTTCGGCTTCCTGTCCGACCGGGGCCCCGTCGAATCTGGACAGGAAGTGGCCGTATCTCGGAGGCGGAAGGTCCCACGGCCTCGGTACTCCGCCCGCGGGAGGATCCCCGCGAGCGCTCTCGTCCCCCCCCGTCTCGACACGCCGGCGCCTTCCGTTCCCCGGACACGCCCGCTTACGTAAACCGCACTTCCGGACGAAAACGGCCCTAGCTCGGAAACCGAAGCCCGCCGCGGCTCCTGACTCCGGGCTGTGGCTCCTCCCTGGGTGCCCCCTCGGACCACCACGGTCCCGGGCCTCCGGGACCCTCGTTGCCAAAGCGCACCCTTTTCTGTCGGGACCCGTGTCTCCGCCGGGGGGGAGCCCGGGACCTCGGGACCGGGGGTGTTCCGGGGGGTCCCCCGAGACCCAACTCCGACCCGAGTTTGGCGGCTCTGCGCGCCTCGGGCCCCGAGTCACGGCCGACCCAAACCTCCACCTCCCTTCTTCTCACGGCCGCCGGAGTGATTCCGACGTGGGCCTGGCACCGCTCGAAAAAGGCCCCCGGAGCTCGGCTTACATTGTCACGGAGACGCAGGGCAGGGGGCCTCATCTCACTCTCGCGTGGGCCCGGCGTCGCTGGAAGAAGCCCCTGGAGCTCAGTCTCCGTGGCCGGCCGGGTAAGGGCCGTCGATCACCCTCCGCAACCCGCCTCACCTTACCTCCTCCCTGGGAGGCTCTCCTCCGGGGACCGCCTGGACCTCCGGAGGACCACCTCGACCTGTTCGCCAGCCGAACCCGGGCATCCCACACTTAAGCCCGGGTTACTGACCTGGCCAGCCGCCCCCTCCGGAGAACCAAGCCACTGGTCACCCCGCCGGGGATTTACCACTGGCCACCCCCTCATCGACTTAGGTTCTGGCCGCCTCGCCTCGGACTTCCAGGGTCTGAGGCACCCTTCAGTCCCCCTCTACCCGATCCAGGGATCCACGACGCCGGCCTGAGGGTGGCACCCCGCAGTCCCCTCTCTACCCGATCCAGGGAACCACGACGCCGGCCTGAGGGGGCACCCCGTAAAAAAGAAAAAGCAGTACCCTCTCATCCCCGATCGGGAACCACGACACGCCGCCTAAGGGGCACCCCGCAGTACCCCTCTCTCTACCCGATCAGTGAACCACACGCCGGCCTGAGGGTCACCCCGCAGTCCCCCTCTCTACCCTATCCAGCGGAACCAAGACGCCGCCGTGAGGGGTCACCCCGCAGTTACCCTCTTCCCGATCCAGGGATCCACGACGCCGGCCTGGGGGGGCACCCCGCAGTCCCCTCTCTACCCTATCCAGGGAACCACGACGCCGGCCTGACGGGGCACCCCGCAGTACGAAACCCTCTACCCGCCTCGTCCTCAAATCTCCTCCCCGGACGGCCTTTTCCTCCTAGGGCAACCCTGTACCTCCAGAGGGACCCCCCTACCCGGCACCAGCCGCACCCGGGCATCCCACCTTAAGCCCGGGTTACTGACCTGGCCAGCCGCCCCTCCGGAGAACCACCACTGGTCACCTCGCGGATTTACCCACTGGTCACCCCCTCTTCGACTTAGGTTTTGGGCAAGTCGTCCGTCCACTGGTCACCCCCTCATCGACTTATGTTTTGGGCAAGTCGTCCGGCCACTGATCACCCCCTCATCGACTTAGGTTTTGCGCAAGTCGTCCGGCCACTGGTCACCCCCACATCGACTTAGGTTTTGGGCAAGTCNGGATAGCGCCCCCCAAAGTTGAGATTGTGACCGGCTATATCTCGCCGAGGCCGAGGCC
>JADLZN010000683.1:25000-37500 GCA_018155175.1 Sinocyclocheilus anophthalmus | reverse complement strand
GGTCACCCCGCGAAAGGAGCTCCGCCCTGGGGTGGGGGTCTTCGACTCGCCTCATCCCCGGACACGGTGAGGGGTAGGCGGGCTAGGCATCTCTCCGTGCAGCCCCTGGTCGCTCGGTTTGCCTTCCCAGACGAGGGGGCCTTCGTCTCGCCTCACCCCGGCCACGGTGAGGGTACGTGGGCCAGGCAGCCCTCAAAACGAGGCCTCTCGTTCCAAGTTATGGATCAAAATTCCAAGAAAATCGCGTTCGTCCGAATCGCGACGGCACGTAGACACGCGATCCCCTCTCGGGCCGACCTCCGGAGTCGCGGGCGAATCACAGTCTCACCCCGGGACGAGGCGCCTTTCCCGGCCTGCCCCGGCACCTCGGAGAGGCTGGAAGTCTGGCCCGTCCCCCGCATGTCGTACTTAGTCGTTTTAGCCCTGGACCCGCCACTGGTCATCCCCGCGAAAGGAGCTCCACCCCGCGGGTTTGGGGGGTGGGTGTCTTCGACTCGCCTCACCCCAGCCACGTCGAGGGGTACGCGGGCTTGGCATCTCTCCGTACAGACCTGGAGCTAATCTTTCACGGTCACGTAGAACCAGAGTTGGGGGCGCCATCTTTCTCCCATGCCCGGCCAGAGTGAGGCCTCGTGGGCCTGGACTCGCTCTAAAAAGCCCCTGGAGCTCATCTTTCACGGTCACTTAGAACCAGAGTAGGGGGCGCCATCACACTCCCATGCCCAGCCAGAGTGAGGCCTCGTGGGCCTCGAGTCGCTCGAAAAAGCCCCTGGAGCTCATCTTTCACGGTCACTTAGAACCAGAGTAGGGGGCGCCATCACACTCCAATGCCAGCCAGAGTGAGGCCTCGTGGGCCTCGGGTTGCTCGAAAAAGCCCCTGGAGCTCAACTTTCACGGTTGTGTAAAACCAGAGTAGGGGGCGCCATCACACTCCCATGCCCACCAGAGTGAGGCCTCGTGGGCCTCGAGCCCCTCGAAAAAGCCCCTGGAGCTCATCATTACCGGCCACTGAGAACCAGAGTGGGGGGCGCCAACCTTCTCCCATGCCCACCAGAGTGAGGCCTCGTGGGCCTCGAGTCGCTCGAAAAAGCCCCTCGTTCCAAGTTATGGATCAAAATTCCAAGAAAATCGCGTTCGTCCGAATCGCGACGGCACGTAGACTCGCGACCCCCTCTCGGGCAGACCTCCGGAGGCGCGGGCGAATCCCAGTCGCACCCCGGGACGAGGCGCCTTTCCCGGCCCGCCCCGGCACCTCGGAGAGGCTGGAAGTCTGGCCCGTCCCCCGCATGTCGTACTTTGTCGTTTTTGCCCTGGACCCGCCACTGGTCAACCCGTTAAAACGGAGACCCACCCAAGGGGGTGCCCCTGGAGCTCATCTTTCACGGTCACGTAGAACCAGAGTAGGGGGCGGCATCACACTCCCATGCCCAGCCAGAGCGAGGCCTCGTGGGCCTCGAGTCGCTCGAAAAAGCCCCTGGAGCTCATCTTTCACGGTCACGTAGAACCAGAGTAGGGGGCGCCATCACACTCCCATGCCCAGCCAGAGTGAGGCCTCGTGGGCCTCGAGTCGCTCGAAAAAGCCCCTGGAGCTCATCTTTCACGGTCACGTAGAACCAGAGTAGGGGGCGCCATCACACTCCCATGCCCAGCCAGAGTGAGGCCTCGTGGGCCTCGAGTCGCTCGAAAAAGCCCCTGGAGCTCATCTTTACCGGTTACTGAGAACCAGAGTGGGGGGCGCCATCTTTCTCCCATGCCCACCAGAGTGAGGCCTCGTGGGCCTCGAGTCGCTCGAAAAAGCCCCTGGAGCTCATCTGTCACGGTCACTTAGAACCAGAGTAGGGGGCGCCATCTTTCTCCCATGCCCACCAGAGTGAGGCCTCGTGGGCCTCGAGTCGCTCGAAAAAGCCCCTCGTTCCAAGTTATGGATCAAAATTCCAAGAAAATCGCGTTCGTCCGAATCGCGACGGCACGTAGACTCGCGACCCCCTCTCGGGCAGACCTCCGGAGGCGCGGGCGAATCCCAGTCGCACCCCGGGACGAGGCGCCTTTCCCGGCCCGCCCCGGCACCTCGGAGAGCTGGAAGTCTGGCGTCCCCGCAGTCTACGTTGTCGTTTTTGCCCTGGACCCGCAAATGGTCAACCCGTTAAAACGGGACCCACCCATCCAACCCAAGGGGGTGGCCCGGAGCCTCATCTTTCACGCGTGCACGTAGAACCAGAGTAGGGGGCGCCATCACACTCCCATGCCCAGCCAGAGTGAGGCCTCGTGGGCCTCGAGTCGCTCGAAAAAGCCCCTGGAGCTCATCTTTCACGGTCACGTAGAACCAGAGTAGGGGGCGCCATCACACTCCCATGCCCAGCCAGAGTGAGGCCTCGTGGGCCTCGAGTCGCTCGAAAAAGCCCCTGGAGCTCATCTTTCCCGGTCACTTAGAACCAGAGTGGGGGGCGCCATCTTTCTCCCATGCCCAGCCAGAGTGAGGCCTCGTGGGCCTCGAGTCGCTCGAAAAAGCCCCTGGAGCTCATCTTTCACGGTCACTTAGAACCAGAGTGGGGGGCGCCATCTTTCTCCCATGCCCACCAGAGTGAGGCCTCGTGGGCCTCGAGTCGCTCGAAAAAGCCCCTGGAGCTCATCTTTACCGGTCACTGAGAACCAGAGTGGGGGGGCGCCATCTTTCTCCCATGCCCACCAGAGTGAGGCCTCGTGGGCCTCGAGTCGCTCGAAAAAGCCCCTCGTTCCAAGTTATGGATCAAAATTCCAAGAAAATCGCGTTCGTCCGAATCGCGACGGCACGTAGACACGCGAACCCCTCTCGGGCCGACCTCCGGAGTCACAGGCGAATCCCAGTCGCACCCCAGGACGAGGCGCCTTTCCCGTCCTGCCCCGGCACCTCGGAGAGGCTGGAAGTCTGGCCCGTCCCCCGCATGTAGTACTTTGTGTTTTTGCCCTGGAACCCGCCACTGGTCACGTACTTTAAACGGAGACAAACCCAAGGGGGTGCCCTGGAGCTCATCTTCACGGTCAGTAGAACCGGGTAGGGGGCGGCATCAACACCCATGCCAGCAGGGAGCGAGGCCTCGGGGGCCTCGAGGTCGCTCGAAAAAGGCCCGGGAGCTCATCTTCACGGTCACGTGAACAGAGTGGGGGGCGCCATCTTTCTCCCATGCCCAGCCAGAGTGAGGCCTCGTGGGCCTCGAGTCGCTCGAAAAAGCCCCTGGAGCTCATCTTTCACGGTCACGTAGAACCAGAGTAGGGGGCGCCATCACACTCCCAAGCCCAGCCAGAGTGAGGCCTCGTGGGCCTCGAGTCGCTCGAAAAAGCCCCTGGAGCTCATCTTTCACGGTCACGTAGAACCAGAGTAGGGGGCGCCATCACACTCCCAAGCCCAGCCAGAGTGAGGCCTCGTGGGCCTCGAGTCGCTCGAAAAAAGCCCCTGGAGTGCAGCTTTCACGGTCACTTAGAACCAGAGTAGGGGGCGCCATCACACTCCCATGCCCAGCCAGAGTGAGGCCTCGTGGGCCTCGAGTCGCTCGAAAAAGCCCCTGGAGCTCATCTTTACCGGTCACTGAGAACCAGAGTGGGGGGCGCCATCTTTCTCCCATGCCCACCAGAGTGAGGGGGGGTGGTGGGGGGGGGGGCTCGTGGGGCCGCGAGGCGATACGCAAAAGCCCCTGGAGTTCATCTTTACCGGTCACTGAGAACCAGAGTGGGGGGGCGCCATCTTTCTCCCATGCCCACCAGAGTGAGGCCTCGTGGGCCTCGAGGCGCTCGAAAAAGCCCCTGGAGCTCATCTTTACCGGTCACTGAGAACCAGAGTGGGGGGGCGCCATCTTTCTCCCATGCCCACCAGAGTGAGGCCTCGTGGGCCTCGAGTCGCTCGAAAAAGCCCCTGGAGCTCATCATTACCGGTCACTGAGAACCAGAGTGGGGGGGCGCCATCTTTCTCCCATGCCCACCAGAGTGAGGCCTCGTGGGCCTCGAGACGCTCGAAAAAGCCCCTGGAGCCCATCATTACCGGTCACTGAGAACCAGAGAGGGGGGGCGCCATCTTTCTCCCATGCCACCCAGAGTGAGGCCTCGTGGGCCCCGAGCCGCTCGAAAAAGCCCCTGGAGCCCACCTTTACCGGTCACTGAGAACCAGAGTAGGGGGCGCCATCACAATCCCATGCCCAGCCAGAGTGAGGCCTAGTGGGCCTCGAGTCGCTCGAAAAAGCCCCTGGAGCTCATCTTTACCGGTCACTTAGAACCAGAGTGGGGGGGCGCCATCTTTCTCCCATGCCCACCAGAGTGAGGCCTCGTGGGCCTCGAGTCGCTCGAAAAAGCCCCTGGAGCTCATCTTTACCGGTCACTGAGAACCAGAGTGGGGGGCGCCATCTTTCTCCCATGCCCACCAGAGTGAGGCCAGGGGGTTCCTCGAGTTCGCTCGAAAAGTCCTGGCCTCATCATTTGCCCACAGGTACAATGAGAACTCAGACCCGTTGTGGGTGGGCGCCTCTTCGCCCATGCCACCAGAGGTAGGCCTCGTGCGGCTCGAGTATGCTCAGAAAAGCCCCATGAGTATTCTTACCGGTCCCTGAGAACCAGAGTGGGGGGCGCCATCTTTCTCCCATGCCCACCAGAGTGAGGCCTCGTGGGCTCGGGCGCTCTCCCCCCTCCTACGAAAAAGGCCCGGAGCTCATTTACCCCTTTCCCCCACAACCCCCCGGTTTACTGATGACAACAGAGCTGCCGGGTCCCACCCGGGCGCCTCTGTCTCACACTGCTACACCGAGTGAGGAATCGTGGGATTCGAGGGATCGACAAAAATAAGCCCCTGGAGCTCATCTTTTACCGGTCCTGAGAACCGAGTGGGGGCGCGAATCTTTTCTCCCTGCCCCCAAAGGGGAGGCCTACTGGTTGGGCCCGAGTCCGGCTGAAAAGCCCCTGGAGGCTCACTCATTAACGGTTCCCAATGTAAGAAACAGAGGGGGGGGCGCTATTTCTCCCATGCCCCACCAGAGTGATGGACATCGGGCCCGGCCTACGAGTTTCCGCTCGTAAAAGACCCTTTTGGAATGCTCATCCTCTTACGTGTCACTCGTATGAACCACGCATTCTGGCGGCCGGGCGCAATCTTTTATCCCATGCCCACAGACATCCCGTGAGGCCTAGGGCGGCATGACCGCTTCTGTACGCCTCGAACCAAAACCGCCCCTGAGCTCATCTTTAACGGTGCACTGAGAACCAGCCAAGTCGGGCGGGTGCGTCCAGCCTTTTCACTCACATGCCCAGCCAGAGTGAGGCCTCGTGGTCCTCGAGTCGCTCGAAAAAGCCACTGGAGCTCATCTTTACCGGTTACTGTGAACCAGAGTGGGGGGCGCCATCTTTTCCCCATGCCCACCAGAGTGAGGCCTCGAGCGCCTCGAGCTCGATCACCGAAATATTAGCCCCTGGATGTATCATCTTTCTTTTTCCGGTCATGCGAACCCGAGTGGGGGGAGCATCATCTTTCTCCCATGCCCACCTTCAGAGTGAGGACTCGTGGGCTAGAGGAGCTCGATAAAAGCCTTCCCTCGGAGCATCATCTTACCGGTCACTGAGAATCCAGACGGTGCGTGGTCGGGCGCATTATATACCACTCTGCCCCAAAGAACGTGATTCTGGCATAGTGTGGCCTACGAGCCTCCGCTAGCACAACCAAGCCCTGGAAGTATCTTTACGAGTCAATGAGAAATAGAAACACCAGTCACCCGTGGTTGGGGGGCGGCATCTTTCTCCCATTCCCACCAGAGTGGGGCCTCGTGGGCCCCGAGGCGCTCGAAAAAGCCCCTGGAGCTCATCTTTACCGGTCACTGAGAATAAGAGTGCGTCGGGGGCGAAATATTTCCTCAAAGGCCACAGACGTAGGGCCGATTTGTGGGCCACCGATGCGCGCTCGAAAAAAAGCCCCTGGAGCCTCATACTTTTACGAGAACTCGAGAACCAGATTGGGGGGAGCCATATTTACTCACCATCCCGACCACACCACGAGTGATTCCCGGCCTAGTGGCGCATCGAGCCCCCAGCCCCCCCCTCCCCCCTCAGCTCGCAATTAAAGCCCACGGTCGAGATCATCCTTTTATTTTTTTTAAGCCGTAACTTTTAGCAACCCCTTAAGAGTGGGCCGGAGCCATCTTTCTCACATGACCCACCAGAGTGAGGCCTACGGGGGCACCACTCGAGCTCGCCTCGAAAAAGCCCCGGAGCTCATCATTAACGCGGCATTAGAACCACGAGTCTGAGGCGGAGCCATCTATTTCCATGCCCACCAGAGTGAGCTCGGGGCCTCGCGTAGCATCCTCGATCATAAAAAGCCCCCCCTGGATTGCCTATCTTTACCGTGGCTTACTGCGAACCATGAGTGGGGGGGCGCCACTCTTTCTCACCTATGCCACAGACGGTTAAAACGTGACCGGCCTAGTCGGGCCTCGAGGCGCCCTCATTGAAAAGCCCGGAGATCATCTTTACGGGTAATGAGAACCAGATGGGCGGGGCGCCAGATTTCTCCCATGCCACATGAGTGACGGACGCGTGGGCATAGAGTTAGCTCGGAAAAAGCCCCTGGAGGTCTCTTCCGGGAGTTACTGAGGAACCAGAGTGGGCGCGGAGCCATTCTTTCTTCCCAATGCCAACAGATCGTGAGCCTCGTGGGCCTTGCGGCGCCGCAAAAGCCATTTCCTACTACTGGAGATAATCATTTATTCATCCGCCGTCACCTGTAAGAGAACCATGATCTCGGGGGGGCGCCACTTTCTCCCATGCCCACCAGAAGTGATCCGGCATCGTGGGTCCCTCGAGTAGATAGATAAAAGCACATGGAGCTCATTCTTTCACACCCGGTCACCCTAGAAACAGTTCCATTTTGCCGTGTAGTAGGGGGCGCGAGCCCATCTTCCTCCACTGCCCACAGAGTGAGGCTCGTGGGGCCTCCAGACGTCGCCTGACGAATACAAGCTTCCCCTGGGCTATCTTTCTTCCAGGTTACTGATGAACAATCGTCGGGGGGCTTGCAATCTTTCTCCTAGGCGCGCTAACCACCGAGTGAGGCTCGTGCGGCCTCGAGTCTCTGCTAGATAAAGCCACCATGGAGCTCATCTTACACGGTCACGTGAACCCACAGAGTGGGGGGCTGCCATCTCTTTCCATATGCCCCACCAGAGCTGCAGGCCTCCCCTGTGGGCCTCCGAGTGCCACGACAAAAGCCCCTGGAGATCATCCGTTCTCCCGGTTTATGAAACCAGAGCTGGGGGGCCGCCCAGCTGGTCTCACATGGGGGCCCCCCCACAGATGCCCAGTGCCCTCGTGCGGCCCTCGAGGGCCCGATTCGGAAAAAGCCCCTGGAGCTCATCTTTCCGGGTTACTGAGAACCAGAGTGGGGGGCAGCCACCATATTTCTCCCCATCGCCCAACAGAGTGAGGCCCCCTCGTGGGAATCGACGTCGTCGAAAAAAGCACCTTGGAGCTCATCTTTCAGGTTACTGGACCAGAGTGGGGGGGCGCGATATCCTCTTATCCCATGTCCACCAGCGTGTAGGCATCGTGCGGCCTCGAGTAGCCGCGAAAACACGCCCCTCGTTCCAAGGTTACTGGATACAAAATTCCAAGGAAAAATCGCGTTGTCCCGAACTCCGACCCGTACGCGAACGTTAGACTCGCAGCTTACCCCCTCTCGGGCAGACATTCCGGAGGCCGGCGGGCGAATCCCATCGCACCCGGGACGACGGCGCCCTTTCCGGACGTGCCCCCAGGTATCCACTCGGAGACGCCTGGCAAGTCTGGCACGTACCACGCATGTGTGAAGTAGTAGTTTTCCGCCTGGCCACCCGAAACTTGGCTAATCACCCGTTATAAGTGTTAGATCCGCCACCGCAAGGGGGTGCAACGGCAGGTAATCATTTCTTTACGGTCACCTAGAACGAGGGGGGGGCGACATCTTTCTCCCAGCACAGATGTTGACGGCCTCGTGGCTCGAGGCGGCTCGAAAAAAAGCATGGAGATCATCTTTTATACGGTTACTGATGTAAACAGACGTGGCGGGCGCTCACACTCTTTTATCATCTGCCCGACAGATCCCGAGGCACTCCGTGTGGCTCACCCTAGAGTCGCTCGACAAAAGGCCCCTGGGCTAATCTTTATCATACCCTATTCACAGCTCTGGAGGGGGGCGCCACTTGCCCCGGGAAAGGTTTGCCATCCTGTCCTGGGCAAGGCCTGACGGCCTCGAGGCGTCTCCCCCGCGGTTTCGTGGGTGGAAGTTGACACAACACTCTCCCCTCCCGCTCGGAACGCGAGGTCCTAGGAACTTGACACACTCGGGTCAGACTTTGATAGACCGATCGGCCATCCTGTCCGATGCCGCCGCCCCGAAGTCGATAGGCCACACGGGGGACGGGGATAGCGCCCCACCAAGTGAGATTTTGACGCGCTTAATATCATCGCCAGAGGCCGAGGCCTAGGCAACTGAAACTCGGGTGCGCACTGTAGAAACGAGGCCACCCCCCCTATCGATGTCCGCCCCCCCGATGTTCACGATAGGCCCAACCGGTGTGCGGGGAGAGCGCCCAAAATTGGAGATTTCTGCAACCCGGGGTATATCTACGCCGAGGGCGAGGCTAGGAACGGCTAAAAAAAATCTGGGTGAAGGGTAGAACCAGAGGCCCACTATACACGAAGCCACCACGCCCGAGTTCGATAGCTCGCGGTGGCGGGGCATAGAGCCCCACCCCAATTGTTGAGGACTGTTGACGGGCTACTAAACTCGACGAGGCGGAGGCCTAGCCCACCAACAATTTCGTGGCCTCGATGATAGACCCGAGCTCATCCCTATCGACGCCCCTTTCCGCCCTCCACCGAGTCGACTAGTCACACCGGGCGCCGGAGAACCAGCACGGCCCGCCGGTACGAGGTCGGATCTTTCACGAGAAAGGTGCCTCAATCCCGGCAAAGGCTCCATGGATTCCCGACCGGGGGTGGGTGGAAGTTTCGGATCCCGCGCCCGACTCCGGGACGACGAACGCCTAGGAACTCGAAAACGAGGGGTCGAAGATAGACATCGCAGGCCCTTATAAGACCGCCGCCTCCCCCGAGTCGATCTAGCCCAGCTTTGGACGGGGATAGCGCCCCCCAAAGTTGAGACTCTGACCGGCTATATCTCGCCGGGGCCGAGGCCCAGGAACTTGAAACTCGGGCTAGGAGATCGCCAGACTATGCAGGCCCCCTATCCGATGCCGCCAACCCCGAGTCGATAGCCCCCTGCTGGACGGGGATAGCGCCCCCCAAAATTGAGACTTTGACCGGCTATATCTCGACGAGGCCGAGGCCTAGGAACTTGAAACTCTGGAGTGAAGGTGACCCACGAGGAACCTGTCCCGATGCCGCACACCCCTCCGAGTCGACTAGCCCCACCGCTGGACGGGGGACTTAGCGCAACTCAAGTGTTAGGACTTGAAAGTTGTCTATAACTCGACGAGGCGGCAGGCTAGCCCCGCCCAAACTCGTTGGTCGATGAAGTACACGAGGCCACATATACGACGGCGACCCCCCCCCCTCCCGAGTCGATAGCCCTCCGGGGGCCGGGGATAGCGGCCGCGGTCGAGGGCGGTTCTTTCCCCGAGAAAGGTGCTCCATCCCGGGCAAGGCCTCCGGAGAGGGGGAGGGTGGAAGTTTGACCCGAGCTCCCCTCCTCCCCCCTCCCCCCCGATTTGGAACCGTCCAGAGGCCCTTCATGAAATCGAAAATTCGGGTCGAAGATTACGCACCACCGAGGACCCCTATCGCACGCCGCACAACCAACGAGTCGTAGCTTCCACCCAGCTCGCTCGACGGGGATAAGACGGCCCCCCTACAAGTGAGACTCTTGATACGCGATATTATCCTTCCCGGCTTGGCCGCAGGCCCACCGGAACCATGCAAGCGGGGTGAAGGTTTTGACTCACGATTGGCCCACTGTACACGTCCCGCCTCCCTACAGAGTCGATAGCCCGCCGGAGTCCGGGGATAGCGCCCCCCAAAGTTGAGACTTGGACCGGCTATAACTCGACGAGGCGGAGGCCCAAGTGAACATGAAAATCGGCGGTGACGGTTAGACCCGGAGGCCCCTGTACCGAGCCCGCCACTCCACCGCGTCGAGGCCCGCCGGTTTGGCCCGGGGATACGCGCCCCAAAGTCTGACGACTCTCCGTGACCCGGACGTACTCGACGAGGCGGAGGACTATCACCGCCAAAACTCGGGTCGATGATAGACCCCCACCGAGTCTCCCTCTAATCCGGCACCGCCGCCTACCGAGTCGGATAGACAGGGCCCCAGCCGGCCGGAGATAGCGGCCGCGGTCGAGGGCGGATACTTTCCCGAAAAAGGTGCTCCCCATCACGGGCCAAGGCAGACGGAGAGGGGGTGGGTGGAGTATGTTACCACGCGCCCGATTTGGAACGCGAGGCCTAGGAACTCCCGAAACCGGGTCGAAGATAGACCCGAGGAACCCCATCCAGACGCCGACAACCCGAGTCGATAGCCCTACCGCTGGACGGGGAGAGCGTCGCCCCACCAACAGTTGAGATATTGATACCAGGCTATAGCTCGCCGCAGGCGGGCCTAGCGAAAACCTTAAAACTCGGGTGAGATAGAACCGAGGAACCATATCCCCGAAGACGCCAACCCGGCAGCCGATAGCCACGCTGAAGTGCGGGCTAGGCAGCCCACCCAAGTTGAGATTTGACGGCTAACGGCTCGCCCGAGGACGAGGCCTAGGCACCTAAATACTCGGGGGGATGGATAGACCCCACAGAGTCACCCCATATCGAACCGCCGACACACGAGTCGAGTTGCCCGCCTGCAGGAAGGGGACTAGCGCCCAACAAGTGAGACTTGACCGGACGATAGTCGCCGAGGGGGGCCGGAGGTAAAGGAACCAAACCTCGGGTCGATGATAGACACCGAGGCCCCCTGTCCGATGCCGCCTACCCCGAGTCGATGGCCCGCCGGTGGCCGGGGATAGCGGCCCCCAAAGTTGAGATTTTGACCGGCTCTAGCTCGCCGAGGCCGAGGCCCTAGGAAACTAAAACTCGGCGTGATGATAGACCCCGAGGCCCCCTAACCGAAGCCACCCGCCCCGAGTCGATAGCCCCCCGCAGGACGGGGATAGCGCCCCCCAAAGTTGAAACTTTGACCGGCTATATCTCGCCGACGCCGAGGCCTAGGAACTCGAAACTCGGGACGAAGATAGACCCCGAGGCCCCCTATCCGATAGCGCACATTCACCACGACGTCCGATAGCCCTCCGGGCGCACGTGCCAGAGTAGCCGGCCGCATTCTCTTTGGTAGAGGGCGGATCTCCCCTGAGGAAAGGTTGCTCATCGGGGCAATTGGCCATAGGCTATTGGAGGGAGGCCGGGGTGTGTCTGACCCACCGCGTCCAGCTTTGGAACGCCGCCCCGGACTACCCCCCGGAATCGAAACTGGGGCGAAGATAGACCTCGAGGCCCTTCTTATCACCAGACCACGCAGCCTCCACCCGAGGGACGATCAGACACCAGCTGGAAGGGGATAGCGCCCCCAAGTGAGACGGACATGGATATATCTCGCCGAGGCCGCAGGACTAGGAAACTCTGAAAATCGGGGTGAAGGTAGACCCGTACTGGACTCCCAATCCGACTTACGCCGCCAACCCCGAGCTCGATAGTACCGCTGCAGCACGGCTGATCGTCCAGCCGCACACGCCAAGAGTTGAGGAATTGACGGCTATATGCCTCGCCGAGGCCGAGCCTTGCGAACTTGAAACTAGGGGTATGATTTAGATATACCCCGAGGCCCCCTATCCGAAGCCGCCATCCCCGAGTCGATAGCCCGCTGCAGGCTGGGGATAGCGCCCCCCAAAGTTGAGATTTGNGGTTCGCCAGCCGAACCCGGGCATCCCACACTTAAGCCCGGGTTACTGACCTGGCCAGCCGCCCCCTCCGGAGAACCAAGCCACTGGTCACCCCGCCGGGGATTTACCACTGGCCACCCCCTCATCGACTTAGGTTCTGGCCGCCTCGCCTCGGACTTCCAGGGCCTGAGGCACCCTTCAGTCCCCCTCTACCCCATCCAGGGATCCACGACGCC
Organism: Sinocyclocheilus anophthalmus; assembly: GCA_018155175.1. NCBI lineage: Eukaryota > Metazoa > Chordata > Actinopteri > Cypriniformes > Cyprinidae > Sinocyclocheilus > Sinocyclocheilus anophthalmus. The sequence goes on along the minus strand of JADLZN010000683.1, from coordinate 25,385 downwards.
GGCCTGAGGGCGGCACCCCGCAGTCCCCTCTCTACCCGATCCAGGGAACCACGACGCCGGCCTGAGGGGGCACCCCGCAGTCCCCTCTCTACCCGATCCAGGGAACCACGACGCCGGCCTGAGGGGGCACCCCCCAGTCCCCCCTCTACCCGATCCAGGGAACCAAGACGCCGGCCTGAGGGGGCACCCCGCAGTACCCTCTCTACCCGATACAGGGAACCACGACGCCGGCCTGAGGGTGGCACCCCGCAGTCCCCCCTCTACCCGGTCCAGGGAACCACGACGCCGGCCTGAGGGGGGCACCCCGCAGTACCCCCTCTACCCGCCTCGTCCTCTCTCCTCCCGGACGCCTTTCCTCCGAGGGCACCCCTGGACCTCCAGGAGG
>JADLZN010000683.1:0-15000 GCA_018155175.1 Sinocyclocheilus anophthalmus | reverse complement strand
TTCGAAAGAATCGTCGCCGCCGCAAAGGGCGCGCGATCGGCCCGAGGTTATCTAGAGTCACCAAAGGGACCGGGGCAGGGACAAATCCCCGACCCCGGATGGGTTTTGGAACTGATAAATGCACGCGTCCCCGCCCGCGAGGGAAGGTCGGCGCTCGTTCGCATGTATTAGCTCTGTAATTGCCACAGTTATCCAAGTACCGGGCGGAGCGATCAAAGGGACCATAACTGATTTAATGAGCCATTCGCAGCTTCACTGTACCGGCCGTGTGTACTTAGACCTGCATGGCTTAATCTTTGAGACAAGCATATGTTACTGGCAGGATCAACCAGGTAACCCCCGGGGTTGGGACGGAGAACCGCAGCGCGCTGCTTTCCTACACGCGGGTCTCGATTCCGCGAGAGGTGGGGGGTGAAACCCCCGCGCGGTCGCAGGCCAAAAGGACTCCCTCATAGGGCCGACGTGCGGCGAACCTCCCGCTCGGGGGTGGGGTAACCATGAAGAGAGGGGGGGGGTCATCGGCTGCTGGAGGAGAAGAAATGGAGACGTAAACGGCGGCAAAAAGTGGTGCTCACGGGGACAGGGAGGAGGGCGGCGAGGCCGGCCGAAGCCGACCACGCCTCGCACCCCTATCCGCCGCCGGTGGCGGACCTTGAGATAGAGCCGGCAGTCTGAGTCTGACCCCCGGAAGGGTTGGGCCACGGAAGGGCCCCGTCTCATGCGGCTTGTTACGGACGCCGGATGGGGTTGTGTGTCGCCCTAGTTCACCGTACCTTCCACTCACCGCGCCCCCTAGGCGCACCAGCCCACAGCGGCTTGTAGCCGGGCGGGGTCCTAGCTCGGGCGCGCAACGCACTCCACCCGATCAGGGGGAGAAGGGTTCTGTGGACTCCAGAAACCACTTTTTTACGCGTTCGCCGGAGTCTCGAACGGCGGTCAGAACCGCCACACCCCTTCGGCGACCTCGGAAAAGTCGCGGGACAATCCGATCGCACCAAGGGACGAAGGGGGCGCTTTTCCCGGCCTGCCCCGGCACCTCGGAGAGGCTGGAAGTCTGGCCCGTCCCCCGCATGTCGTACTTAGTCGTTTTTGCCCTGGACCCGCCACTGGTCAACCCGTTAAAACGGAGACCCACCCAAGGGGGGTGGGGGTCTTCGACTCGCCTCATCCCCGGACACGGTGAGGGGTAGGGGCTAGGCATCTCTCCGTGCGCCCCTGGTCGCTCGGTTGCTCCCAGACGAGGTAGGGCCTTGTCTCGCCTTCACCAGGCCACGGTGAGGTCCGTGGCCAGCAGCCCTCCCCCCCCCCCCCCCCCCCCCCCCAAACGAGGCTCTCGTTCCAAGTTGGCTGGATCAACAAATAACCCAAACAAAACAGACACAAACAAACAACAACAGAGCGTTGCGAATCGCGACCCGGCAAGTAGACCTACTAGCGTCCCTCTACGGGAAGACCTCCGGAGGCTCGGGCGAATCCCAGTCGCACCCCGGGACGGGGCGCCTTTCCCGGCCTGCCCCGGCACTTCGGAGAGGCTGGAAGTCTGGCCCGTCCCCCGCTTGTCGTACTTAGTCGTTTTAGCCCTGGGCCCGCCACTGGTCATCCCCGCGAAAGGAGCTCCACCCCGCGGGTTTGGGGGGTGGGTGTCTTCGACTCGCCTCACCCCAGCCACGTCGAGGGGTACGCGGGCTTGGCATCTCTCCGTACAGACCCTGGAGCTCATCTTTCACGGTCACATAGAACCAGAGTAGGGGGCGCCATCAAACTCCCAAGCCCAGCCAGAGTGAGGCCCCGTGGGCCCCGAGTCGCTCGAAAAAGCCCCTGGAGCTCATCTTTCCCGGTCACTGAGAACCAGAGTAGGGGGCGCCATCACACTCCCATGCCCAGCCAGAGTGAGGCATAAGGTGGAAGGGAATTCACGAGGCCCGACCGGCTCGAAAAAGACCTGGAGTCATCTTTCACCACCGGCACGTAGAAACCAAGAGTAGGGGCGGCCATCACACTCCCAGCCCAGCCAGAGGGCGGGGTCGGGGGAAGGCAAGCATCTAAACGGCCCCTCGTTCCAAGTTATGGATCAAAATTCCAAGAAAATCGCGTTCGTCCGAATCGCGACGGCACGTAGACACGCGATCCCCTCTCGGGCCGACCTCCGCAGTCGCGGGCGAATCACAGTCTCACCCCCGGACGAGGCGCCTTTCCCGGCCCGCCCCCGCACCTCGGAGAGGCTGGAAGTCTGGCCCGTCCCCGCATGTCGTACTTAGTCGTTTTGCCCTGGACCCGCCACTGGTCAACCCGTTAAAACGGAGAACCACCTAAGGGGGGGTGGGGGTCTTCGACTCGCCTCGCCCCGGCCACGGTGAGGGGTACGTGGGCTTGGCATCTCTCAGTGCAGACCCTGGAGCTCAGTTTGCGTTCTCTGTCAAGGGGGACTTCAGCCTGGCGTCACCCCCGCAAGGGTGTCGAGTTCTCGGTCCCGGCATCGCTCCAAAAAGCCCCTGGAGCTCAACTTTCACGGTTACGTAAAACCAGAGTAGGGGGCGCCATCACACTCCCATGCCCCGCCAGAGTGAGGCCTCGCGGGCCTCGAGTCGCTCGAAAAAGCCCCTGGAGCTCATCTTTACCGGTCACTGAGAACCAGAGTAGGGGGCGCCATCACACTCCCATGCCCAGCCAGAGTGAGGCCTCGTGGGCCTCGAGTCGCTCGAAAAAGCCCCTGGAGCTCATCTGTCACGGTCACGTAGAACCAGAGTAGGGGGCGCCATCACACTCCCATGCCCAGCCAGAGTGAGGCCTCGTGGGCCTCGAGCCGCTCGAAAAAGCCCCTGGAGCTCAGCTTTACCGGTCACTGAGAACCAGAGTAGGGGGCGCCATCACACTCCCATGCCCAGCCAGAGTGAGGCCTCGTGGGCCTCGAGTCGCTCGAAAAAGCCCCTGGAGCTCATCTTTCACGGTCACGTAGAACCAGAGTAGGGGGCGCCATCACACTCCCATGCCCAGCCAGGGTGGGGCCTCGTGGGCCTCGAGTCGCTCGAAAAAGCCCCTGGAGCGCAGCTTTCACGGTTACTTAGAACCAGAGTAGGGGGCGCCATCACACTCCCATGCCCAGCCAGAGTGAGGCCTCGTGGGCCTCGAGTCGCTCGAAAAAGCCCCTGGAGCTCATCTTTACCGGTCACTGAGAACCAGAGTGGGGGGCGCCATCTTTCTCCCATGCCCACCAGAGTGAGGCCTCGTGGGCCTCGAGTCGCTCGAAAAAGTCCCTGGAGCTCATCTTTACCGGTCACTTAGAACCAGAGTGGGGGGCGCCATCTCACTCCCATGCCCAGCCAGAGTGTGAGGCCCGTGGGCCTCGAAAGTCGCTCGGAAAAGGCCTCTGGAGCTAGCGTCACTGGTCACTTTAGAACCGAGAGTAGGGGGCGCCATCTCACTCCCATGCCCACCAGAGTGAGGCCTCGTGGGCCTCGAGTCGCTCGAAAAAGCCCCTCGTTCCAAGTTATGGATCAAAATTCCAAGAAAATCGCGTTCGTCCGAATCGCGACGGCACGTGGACACGCGATCCCCTCTCGGGCCGACCTCCGGAGTCGCGGGCGAATCACGGTCGCACCCCGGGACGAGGCGCCTTTTCCGGCCCGCCCCGGCACCTCGGAGAGGCTGGAAGTCTGGCCCGTCCCCCGCATTTCGTACTTAGTCGTTTTTGCCCTGGAACCGCCACTGGTCACCGTTAAAACGGAGACCCCCAAAGGGGGTGGGGAGAGGCTGCTATTTGTTGCACTAATCCTTTCCCAGGTACACCACTCTGGAGATCATTTTACAGGGTACCTTAGAAACAGGGAGGTGAGGTCCGGGGGCGCCATCACACTCCCATGCCCACCAGAGTGAGGCCTCGTGGGCCTCGAGTCGCTCGAAAAAGCCCCTGGAGCTCATCTTTACCGGTCACTTAGAACCAGACTGGGGGGCGCCCATTTTTCTCCCTGCCCGCCAGAGTGAGGACTCGTGGGCCTCGAGTCGCTCGAAAAAGCCCCTGGAGCTCATCTTTCACGGTCACTTAGAACCAGAGTAGGGGGCGCCATCACACTCCCATGCCCACCAGAGTGAGGCCTCGTGGGCCTCGAGTCGCTCGAAAAAGCCCCTGGAGCCCATCTTTACCGGTCACTGAGAACCAGAGTGGGGGGGCGCCATCTTTCTCCCATGCCCACCAGAGTGAGGCCTCGTGGGCCTCGAGTCGCTCGAAAAAGCCCCTCGAGCTCAGCTTTCAAGGTTACGTAGAACCAGAGTAGGGGGCACCATCTTTCTCCCATGCCCACCAGAGTGAGGCCTCGTGGGCCTCGAGGCGCTCGAAAAAGCCCCTGGAGCTCATCTTTCACGGTCACTGAGAACCAGAGTGGGGGGCGCCATCTTTCTCCCATGCCCACCAGAGTGAGGCCTCGTGGGCCTCGAGTCGCTCGAAAAAGCCCCTGGAGCTCATCTTTACCGGTCACTTAGAAACAGAGTGGGGGCGTGAGACCAACATGCACGCACACTACGCCATGCGCCGCCCAGTAGTGAGGGGCCTGGAGTGGGGACAGATCGAGTGGGAGCGGCGTCAGAAAAACAAAAGCCCCTGGCCCGGCTCATCTGTTTACGCGTACTGCCGAAACCAGAGCCGGGGCGGGAAGGCGGGCGCAGCTGTCATTGTTCCAAGACTGCCCGACAGAGTGAGGCCTCGTGGGCCTCGAGTCGCTCGAAAAAGCCCCTGGAGCTCATCTTTACCGGTCACTGAGAACCAGAGTGGGGGGGCGCCATCTTTCTCCCATGCCCACCAGAGTGAGGCCTCGTGGGCCTCGAGTCGCTCGAAAAGCCCCTGGAGCTCATCTTTACCGGTCACTGAGAACCAGAGTGGGGGGGCGCCATCTTTCTCCCATGCCCACCAGAGTGAGGCCTCGTGGGCCTCGAGCCGCCCGAAAAAGCCCCTGGAGCCCACCTTTACCGGTCACTGAGAACCAGAGTGGGGGGCGCCATCTTTCTCCCATGCCCACCAGAGTGAGGCCTCGTGGGCCTCGAGTCGCTCGAAAAAGCCCCTGGAGCTCATCTTTACCGGTTACTGAGAACCCGAGTGGGGGGCGCCATCTTTCTCCCATGCCACCAGAGTGGAGGCCTCGGGGGCCTCGAGGAGCTTCGGGAAAAAAAAAGCCCATGGAGCTCATCTTTACCGGTCACTGAGAACCGGGGTGGGGGGCGCCATCTTTCTCCCCTGCCCACCAGAGTGAGGCCTCGTGGGCCTCGAGGCGCTCGAAAAAGCCCCTGGAGCTCATCTTTACCGGTCACTTAGAACCAGAGTGGGGGGCGCCATCTTTCTCCCATGCCCACCAGAGTGAGGCCTCGTGGGCCTAGAGTCGCTCGAAAAAGCCCCTGGAGGTCATCTTTCCCGGTTACTGAGAACCAGAGTGGGGGGGGCCCATCTTTCTCCCATGCCCACCAGAGTGAGGCCTCGTGGGCCTCGAGCCGCTCGAAAAACCCCCTGGAGCTCATCTTTACCGGTCACTGAGAACCAGAGTGGGGGCGCCATCTTTCTCCCATGCCCACCAGAGTGAGGCCTCGTGGGCCTCGAGTCGCTCGAAAAAGCCCCTGGAGCTCATCTTTACCGGTTAATGAGAACCAGAGTAGGGGCGCCATCACACTCCCAAGCCCAACCAGAGTGAGGCCTCGTGGGCCCCGAGCCGCTCGAAAAAGCCCCTGGAGCTCATCTTTCCCGGTCACTGAGAACCAGAGTGGGGGGCGCCATCTTTCTCCCATGCCCACCAGAGTGAGGCCTCGTGGGCCTCGAGTCGATCGAAAAAGCCCCTCGAGCTCAGCTTTCAAGGTTACTCAGAACCAGAGTAGGAGGCGCCATCATACTCCCATGCCCACTAGAGTGAGGCCTCGTGGGCTCCGAGGCCGTCGAAAAAGCCGCCTGGAGTCATCCTTACCGGTTAATGAGAACCAGAGGTAAGGACGGGGACCGCATCGTTACGTCCCATGCCGACCAGAGCTGAAGGCTTCGTAGTGAGGGCCTAGCCGGTCGCGCGAACAAAAGCCCCTGGAGCTCATCTTTACCGGTTACTGAGAACCAGAGTGGGGGGGCGCCATCTTTCTCCCATGCCCACCAGAGTGAGGCCTCGTGGGCCTCGAGTCGCTCCCCCCGGAAAAAGACCGGAGTATCTTTACACCGCCGCAGAAGTGATTATCATGAGAACCAAGCGGTGGATCGCGGGGGGCGGCCAGTCTTTAGCCCCAATGCCCACCAAGGGCGGGTGAACAGGCCCCGTGGGCCTAGATGTGCAGGATCGAAATAAGCGCTTGGAGCTAATGCATTTACCCGGTTTACTGAGAACCAGAGTGGGGGGCGCCATCTTTCTCCCATGCCCACCAGAGTGAGGCCTCGTGGGCCTCGAGTCGCTCGAAAAAGCCCCTGGAGCTCATCTTTACCGGCACTGAGAACCAGAGTGGGGGGCGCCATCTTTCTCCCATGCCAGAGAGACCAGAGGAGCATGGAGGGCCTCGTGCGGCCTCGAGTTTCGCAATCAAAACATACCAGGCCTGGAGCTCATCTTTCCCGGTTACTTAGAACCAGAGTGGGGGGCGCCATCTTTCTCCCATGCCCACCAGAGTGAGGCCTCGTGGGCCTCGAGTCGCTCGAAAAAGCCCCTGGAGCTCATCTTTACCGGTCACTGAGAACCAGAGTGGGGGGGCGCCATCTTTCTCCCATGCCCACCAGAGTGAGGCCTCGTGGGCCTCGAGGCGCTCGAAAAAGCCCCTGGAGCTCATCTTTACCGGTTACTGAGAACCAGAGTGGGGGCGCCATCTGTTCCCATGCCACCAGAGTGAGGCCTCGTGGGCCTAGAGTCGCTCGAAAAAGCCCCTGGAGGTCATCTTTCCCGGTTACTGAGAACCAGAGTGGGGGGCGCCATCTTTCTCCCATGCCCACCAGAGTGAGGCCTCGTGGGCCTCGAGTCGCTCGAAAAAGCCCCTGGAGCTCATCTTTACCGGTTACTGAGAACCAGAGTGGGGGGCGCCATCTTTCTCCCATGCCCACCAGAGTGAGGCCTCGTGGGCCTAGAGTCGCTCGAAAAAGCCCCTGGAGCTCATCTTTCCCGGTTACTGAGAACCAGAGTGGGGGGGCGCCATCTTTCTCCCATGCCCACCAGAGTGAGGCCTCGTGGGCCTCGAGTCGCTCGAAAAAGCCCCTCGTTCCAAGTTATGGATCAAAATTCCAAGAAAATCGCGTTCGTCCGAATCGCGACGGCACGTAGACTCGCGACCCCCTCTCGGGCCGACCTCCGGAGGCGCGGGCGAATCCCAGTCGCACCCCGGGACGAGGCGCCTTTCCCGGCCGGCCCCGGCACAAACTAGGAGATAGCTGAAAGAGGCTGGAGGGTCTGGCGGCAGACTCCCGTCCGCCGCATGTAACTTAGTTTTTGCCCTGGACCCGCCACTGGTCAACCCGTTAAAACGGAGACCCACCGAAGGGGGTGCCCCTGGAGCTCATCTTTCACGGTCACTTAGAACCAGAGTGGGGGGCGCCATCTTTCTCCCATGCCCACCAGAGTGAGGCCTCGTGGGCCTCGAGGCGCTCGAAAAAGCCCCTGGAGCTCATCTTTACCGGTCACTGAGAACCAGAGTGGGGGGCGCCATCTTTCTCCCATGCCCAGCCAGAGTGAGGCCTCGTGGGCCTCGAGTCGCTCGACAAAGCCCCTGGAGCTCATCTTTCCATCATCTTTCACAGCTCGGAGCCTTGCCCGGGAAAGGTGCACTGTCCTGGGCAAGGCCTTCGGCGAGGGGGTGGGTGGAAGTTTGACCCACACCCGATCGGGAACGCCGAGGCCTAGGAACTTGAAACTCGGGTCGATGATAGACACCGAGGCCCCCTGTCCGATGCCGCCCGCCCCGAGTCGATAGGCCACCGGTGGCCGGGGATAGCGCCCCCCAAAGTTGAGATTTTGACCGGCTATATCTCGCCGAGGCCGAGGGCCTAGGGAACTTGAAAGCAGAGCTGGGTCGATGATAGGACACCGAGGCCCCCTACCGAGCCGCCCGACCGAGTCGAATAGGCCACCGGTGGACCGGGGATAGCGCACCCCATAAGAGTTAGAGATTTTGACGGCTATATCTGACCCCGCCGAGGCCGAGGCCTAGGAACGTTAAAATCTGGGTGAAGGTAGAACCCGAGCCCCCTAATCCGAAGCCACCCGCCCCGAGTCGATAGCTCGCCGGTGGCCGGGGATAGCGCCCCCAAGTGAAGACTTTGACGGCTATAACTCACGAGGCGGGGCCTAGCCCCACCAAACTCGGGTCGTATGATAGGACCCCGAGTCCCCCTATCCGACGCGCACCCCGAGTTCGATTAGCCCATCCGGCGACGGAGATAGACAACGCGGGCCGCGGGTCGATTGGTCGGATCTTCCCCGAGAAGAAAGGTGCTCCATCCCGGGCAAGGCCTCCGGAGAGGGGGTGGGTGGAAGTTTGACCCGCGCCCGATCGGGAACGCCGAGGCCTAGGAACTCGAAACTCGGGTCGAAGATAGACCTCGAGGCCCTCTATCCGACGCCGCCTCCCCCGAGTCGATAGCCCCCCGCTGGACGGGGATAGCGCCCCCCAAAGTTGAGACATTGACCGGCTATAGCTCGCCGAGGCCCAGGCCTAGGAACCTAAAACTCGGGGTGAAGATAGACCCCGAGGCCCTCTATCCGACGCCGCCTCTCCCGAGTCGATAGCCCCCCGCCGGACGGGGATAGCGCCCCCCAAAGTTGAGATTTTGACGGCTATATCTCCCCGAGGCCGAGGCCTAGGCACCTGAAACTCGGAGTGAAGGTAGACCCCGAGGCCCCCTGTCCGATGCCGCCCACCCCGAGTCGATAGCCCCCCGCTGGACGGGGATAGCGCCCCCCAAAGTTGAGACTTTGACCGGCTATAACTCGACGAGGCCGAGGCCTAGGAACGTAAAACTCTGGGTGATGGTAGACCCCGAGGCCCCCTGTCCGATGCCGCCAACCCCGAGTCGATAGCCCTCCGGGCGCCGGAGATAGCGGCCGCGGTCGAGGGCGGATCTTTCCCCGAGAAAGGTGCTCCATCCCGGGCAAGGCCTCCGGAGAGGGGGTGGGTGGTAGTCTGACCCGCGCCCGATTTGGAACGCCGAGGCCTAGGAACTCGAAACTCGGGTCGAAGATAGACCCCGAGGCCCCCTATCCGACGCCGCCAACCCCGAGTCGATAGCCCCCCGCTGGACGGGGATAGCGCCCCCCAAAGTTGAGACTTTGACCGGCTATATCTCTCCGGGGCCGAGGCCCAGGAACATGAAACTCGGGGCGAAGATAGACCCCGAGGCCCCCTATCCGAAGCCGCCAACCCCGAGTCGATAGCCCGCTGCAGGCCGGGGATAGCGCCCCCCAAAGTTGAGACTTTGACCGGCTATATCTCGCCGGGGCCGAGGCCCAGGAACATGAAACTCGGGGTGAAGGTAGACCCCGAGGCCCCCTGTCCGATGCCGCCTCCCCCGAGTCGATGGCCCGCCGGTGGCCGGGGATAGCGCCCCCCAAAGTTGAGACTTTGACCGGCTATAACTCGACGAGGCGGAGGCCTAGCCCCGCCAAACTCGGGTCGATGATAGACCCCGAGTCCCCCTATCCGACGCCGCCTCCCCCGAGTCGATAGCCCTCCGGGCGCCGGAGATAGCGGCCGCGGTCGAGGGCGGATCTTTCCCCGAGAAAGGTGCTCCATCCCGGGCAAGGCCTCCGGAGAGGGGGTGGGTGGTAGTCTGACCCGCGCCCGATTTGGAACGCCGAGGCCTAGGAACTCGAAACTCGGGTCGAAGATAGACCCCGAGGCCCCCTATCCGACGCCGCCAACCCCGAGTCGATAGCCCCCCGCTGGACGGGGATAGCGCCCCCCAAAGTTGAGACTTTGACCGGCTATATCTCGCCGGGGCCGAGGCCCAGGAACATGAAACTCGGGGTGAAGGTAGACCCCGAGGCCCCCTGTCCGATGCCGCCTCCCCCGAGTCGATGGCCCGCCGGTGGCCGGGGATAGCGCCCCCCAAAGTTGAGATTTTGACCGGCTATATCTCGCCGAGGCCGAGGCCTAGGAACACGAAACTCGGGTCGAAGATAGACCCCGAGGCCCCCTATCCGAAGCCGCCAACCCCGAGTCGATAGCCCGCTGCAGGCCGGGGATAGCGCCCCCCAAAGTTGAGAATTTGACCGGCTATAGCTCGCCGAGGCCGAGGCCTAGGAACCTAAAACTCGGGGTGATGATAGACCCCGAGGCCCCCTATCCGAAGCCGCCAACCCCGAGTCGATAGCCCGCTGCAGGCCGGGGATAGCGCCCCCCAAAGTTGAGACTTTGACCGGCTATAGCTCGCCGAGGCCGAGGCCTAGGAACCTAAAACTCCGGGTGATGGGATAGACCCGAGGCCCCTATCCGAAGCGGCAACCCGAGTCGATAGCCCGGCTGAGGCCGGGGATAGCGCCCCCCAAGTGAGACTTTGACAGGCCTACTAGCTCGTCGAGGCCGAGAGGCCTAGGAACCTCAAAACTGGGGTGATGAGAGACCCGCGCCCTATCCCGAAGCACGCCAAACCCGAGTCGATAGCCACGCTGCAGGCCAGGGATAGCGCCACCCAAGTGAGATTTGGACCGGCTAAGCTCGCCGAGGCCGAGCCTAGGAACCTAAACTCGGGGTATGATAGACCCAGGGAGCCCCACTATCGAAGCCGCCAACCCCGAGGCGGATAGCCCGCTGCAGGACGGGGAGAGCGCCCCCAAAGTGGGGACTTGTACGGCGACAGCTCGCCGAGGCCGAGGGCCTAGGAACCATACAACTCGGGCGTGATGATAGACCCCGAGGCCCCATTCGAAGCCGCCAACCCTGAGTCGATACGCCCTCCGGGCGCCCGGAGATAGCGGGGCCGCGCGGTCGAGGGCGGGATCTTGCCCCGAGAACAGGGGCTCCATAACGGGACAGGCGGTGCACTCAGGACAGAAAGGAACATCCGCAGGAGGGGAAGGGCGAGCGGTGTGGGTGGATAGTGCTGGGAACCACGACGCCGCAACGATTGACACGTCCAGAGGGCGCTAGGAACTCGCAAACCGGTCGATAGCATAGACCTAGAGTCCCTCTATCCGCGGCCGCCTACCCGAGTCGTTAGGCCCCCGCTGGCCGGGGATAGCGCCCCCCAAAGTTGAGACTTTGACCGGCTATATCTCGCCGAGGCCGAGGCCTAGGAACTCAAAGCTCGGGGTGAAGGTAGACCCCGAGGCCCCCTATCCGAAGCCGCCAACCCCGAGTCGATAGCCCGCTGCAGGCCGGGGATAGCGCCCCCCAAAGTTGAGACTTTGACCGGCTATAGCTCGCCGAGGCCGATGCCTTGGAACTTGAAACTCGGGGTGATGATAGACCCCGAGGCCCCCTATCCGAAGCCGCCAACCCCGAGTCGATAGCCCGCCGGTGGCCGGGGATAGCGCCCCCCAAAGTTGAGACTTTGAACCCTCACAACTCCGGAACCGGACCGCGCCGGAAGTCCGGCAGGGTCGCGTTGGAGAGCCCCCCCGGAGCCCTACCGACGCCCCGAGTTTCAGCGCCGGCTTCGGCTTCCTGTCCGACCGGGGCCCCGCCGAATCTGGACAGGAAGTGGCCGTATCCCGGAGGCGGAAGGTCCCACGGCCTCGGTACTCCGCCCGCGGGAGGATCCCCGCGAGCGCTCTCGTCCCCCCCCCCGTCTCGACACGCCGGCGCCTTCCGTTCCCCGGACACGCCCGCTTACGTAAACCGCACTTCCGGACGAAAACGGCCCTAGCCCGGAAACCGAAGCCCGCCGCGGCTCCTGACTCCGGGCTGTGGCTCCTCCCTGGGTGCCCCCTCGGACCACCACGGTCCCGGGCCTCCGGGACCCTCGTTGCCAAAGCGCACCCTTTTCTGTCGGGACCCGTGTCTCCGCCGGGGGGAGCCCGGGACCTCGGGACCGGGGGGGTTCCGGGGGGACCCCCGAGACCCAACTCCGACCCGAGCTTGCCGGCCCTGCGCGCCTCGGGCCCCGAGCCACGGCCGACCCAAACCTCCACCTCCCTCCTTCTCACGGCCGCCGGAGTGATTCCGACGTGGGCCTGGCACCGCTCGAAAAAGGCCCCCGGAGCTCGGCTTACATTGTCACGGAGACGCAGGGCAGGGGGCCTCATCTCACTCTCGCGTGGGCCCGGCGTCGCTGGAAGAAGCCCCTGGAGCTCAGTCTCCGTGGCCGGCCGGGTAAGGGCCGTCGATCACCCTCCGCAACCCGCCTCACCTTACCTCCTCCCTGGGAGGCCCTCCTCCGGGGACCGCCTGGACCTCCGGAGGAACACCTCGACCTGTTCGCCAGCCGAACCCGGGCACCCCACACTTAAGCCCGGGTTACTGACATGGCCAGCCGCCCCCTCCGGAGAACCAAGCAACTGGTCACCCCGCCGGGGATTTACCACTGGACACCCCCTCATCGACTTAGGTTTTGGCCGCCTCGCCTCGGACTTCCAGGGCCTGAGGCACCCTTCAGTCCCCCTCTACCCGATCCAGGGAACCACGACGCCGGACTGAGGGGGCACCCCGCAGTCAATTCTCTCCACTCGTCCCCCCTACGTTGCTTGGTCCCGCTGTCCTCTCGTACCGTGTGAGCTCCCGTGCGGAACCACGAAGCCGGCCTGAGGGGGCACCCCGCAGTTCCCTCTCTACCCGATCCAGGGAACCACGAAGCCGGCCTGAGGGGGCACCCCGCAGTTCCCTCTCTACCCGATCCAGGGAACCACGAAGCCGGCCTGAGGGGGCACCCCGCAGTTCCCTCTCTACCCGATCCAGGGAACCACGAAGCCGGCCTGAGGGGGCACCCCGCAGTTCCCTCTCTACCCGATCCAGGGAACCAAGCCGCCGGCCTGAGGGGGCACCCCGCAGCCCCCCCTCTACCCGATCCAGGGAACCAAGACGCCGGCCTGAGGGGGCACCCCGCAATCCCCTCTCTACCGCTCCGTCCTCTCGATCAACTGGAAGCCTTTCACTCCGGAGGCGACCCCTGGCTCCAGGAGGGAAACCCACCAGTGCACCAGCCGAAACCCGGGCATCCACACACTTAAGCCCGGTGTTTAAACTGGAACTGGCAGCCCGCACACTCGGAGAAACCAAGCCACTGGTCACCCCCGACGGGGATTTACACTGGTCACCCATCATGACTCTAGGTTTTGGGCGGCGTCAGGACACTGAGGTCACCCCATCATCTTTGACGTAGGGTTTTGGGGCAAAGTAGTACGGCCATGGTCACCCCTCATCGACTTGGTTTTGGGGGAAAGTCGAGAGATCTACGGCCAATGGTCACCCCCTCAATAGACTAGGTTTTGGGGCAAGTGTCGTCGTCGCCAGCCCCGGCCACTGGTCACCCCCGTCACCGACTAATAGGTTTTGGGCGGTTGTGGCAGCCCGCCCGGCAATGGTACCCCCGGGACAAGGAGACCGCCGTGGGTGAACGAGGCCGAGTCCGGGGGCTCATCCTCGGCGACCGCCACCCAAAATTGTGCTCGAGGTATGGCCCTTTCCATGGATAGCAGCGACGTGAGAGCGCTGACACGGCCACGCAACCCTGACCCAGAATCAGGGAAGTCTACGAGTCACGTAATTTCGCACCGGGGTTTCTTCACCAAACTTGCGGTGCGTCTCAGAGAGGGGCGGCACTCGTTCGCCGCACCCCGGGATCGAGTCTCGACGGCACGGCTCTCCACAACGGCCGGCCAGGGGCGGAGAGGAAGAGAGAAAAGGAAAGGCGAAGCTATCAGACAGGCAATCAAAGTCCCGCGGAGCCGTTATGCGGTAACGTAGACCGTTTAGGCTGAGATTCTGACTAGAGGGGTTCCAGTCATAATCCCACAGAGGGTAACTTTCGCACCAGTGGCTCCTCAGCCAACACACGAAGCCACATGCTCTTGAACCGCAATCTGTCCCTGTCGCCTACGTGTCTCATGGAGAAGGAGTATCTCTGCATGTTTCCGGTACAGGTCAGGCAGCTTCTGTACCATCCCATCCCTTTAATCTTGTGTCCTCCCTCGGGTCTAAACCAGTCACGTTCCCCTAATATGATGTGTGTGCTGTTGCACCCACTCCAAGCTTTGGGAACTTGCATTCACAAGTTTTTTGATAGGTGGGGGACACAAGCCGAACGATCGGAAGGATCAAAAAGCAGACGTCGCTATGACTCTGTTGGCCCGCCCCAAGTGATAAGTTTTCTGATCGTTGGTAACCTGTTCTGGCACCCCTGCTGTTGCTTAAAACCCCCAAAAGCCAGACGGATGCTTTTCGGCCCCGCACTTTCCAACTGTGGCTCAGTACTACCCCATACTGCAACTCCAAATCAAGGCGAGCTTTGCCCTTCTGCTCAGCGGGAGTTTCTGTCCTCCTGAGACGCACTCTTTAGGACCCTGCGTTACGTTGGACAGGTGTACGCGCCAAGTTAACACTCCACCGCCATGTCCCGGGGGCAGGTCGCGCAGGGACCGCAAAGGGCTCGGGCGCTTGGAATCCCAGAAGGCAGAGAAGCCGCCGGGGGTAGACTCACTGCTCAGGGTTAGTGAGGGAAACGATACGAGTAGTGTGTATTCACCGGCGGCTGGGCGCCCCGTTCGCGACGGGCCTCCCATTATTCCTACACCCATCATGTCTCTCACAGGTGCCAGATAGAGTCAGCTCAACAGGGTCTTCTTTCCCCGCTGTCTCAGTCAAGCCCGTTCCCTTGACTGTGGGTTCGCTAGATGGTAGGTAGGGACAGTGGGAATCTCGTTGATCCATTCATGCGCGTCACTAATTAGATGACGAGGCATTTGGCTACCTTAAGAGAGTCATAGTTACTCCCGCCATTTACCCGCTCTTCATTGAATTTCTTCACTTTGAAATTCAGAGCACTGAGCAGAAATCACATGGTGTCAACACCGCAGCGGGCCTTCGCGATGCTTTGTTTTAATTAAACAGTCGGATTCCCCTGGTCCGCAC